>JAGFNQ010003796.1:190353-253719 GCA_024364735.1 Boesenbergia rotunda | reverse complement strand
CCTAGAAATACAAATTGAGCTTATGTGAGAAGAATCATAAAGAATGCATCAATATACATTAATTAAATCCTATTTATTTTCGAATTGAATAACCCTTTTTATCAATTCGGGAGATCGTAGGAACATCTCCAAATAGGTTATATCCAACCATAGATAAAACAACCATGGCTGTGGCCATCAAGTTATTCTTAGCTATGAAGGTAGGTAATTATACCGATTACATATCACATATATGTAACTATCACTTTATGCTATCAACTAATTGAATGTTTGCATAAATCATTGGGTTGTTAACTAATTAACAAGTATGCAACATTATACATAGCACCCAACTGCACCTCTCTTTACATCGACCTTGGCTGTGGCACAACAAATCGATGCTCCAAGCTTAAGGCTGACCCATTAATCAAGAAATAGTTTTAATATGGTTGGAGCTCATTCAACCGTTTAGTCAGGCTTGGATGTGTCCAACAACCAAAACTAAGGATTGACCTCTGACTCCAACTATATTATTCATAAACTAATTCCATGGTTTGAACATGTTGAGGTTCAAGCCGGGCATGGATGTGTCCATCAACCCAAACGAGAAACAAAACTCCGATTCTAACCATATTAATGGAAGGTGTTGCCTTAATATTTTGTAAGGGTTTTGGGTCTCATCCTTTCTTTTCTAAGCACATTCATGACATATAATTATGTCATGACTAACGATTTCTTAATAAAGTATGTATGTGACTTAATTTATCAAGTCTCATTAATTGAATTAGGAACCGGATTTCCTAATTCTAATTTCATACTTTATTCAAGGAATTGTTTTGGGAAACAATTTCCTAAATTGTCATAATCAATTTCGGAAATAATATGTTTAAGACTTTGATTTCTCTAAATCAAATCTTATTAAATTAAGAGACAGATTCCCTTAATTCAACCACATATTATTTTCATGAAAATCTCTTTTAAGAAAACTCTATAGGAAACATTTTCCTAATTAATTTTGGAGACAACAATATGTAAGAGCATCACCTCTTAAATCAAATTTTCAAGATTTGATCACATATTTATTCATGGATTAATTAATTACAACAAATTATTTTCTAAGGGTGGCTCCCCGAGGCTCAGATACCCAAAGAAAAGAAATTTGTCGTAAATCCAATTTGGTCCGCTCCCCGAGGCGTAACCAAATTAAACATGACAATTTTATTCAAAATGGGAAATTAAATTACAACAACTAACTTTAAATTGGACGGCTCCCCGAGGCTCAATCCAAAATAAAAATTTTGTTAATAATTTAAAACCAATTCGAATTTAATTGTCAATTAATGATCCATAAATTTGTCTAGACTTTTTGAAAGAAAGTGCCCAAAATTGCGAGATTTCATAATAGGTTTTCAGAATAATTGTAAGTTTCTGGTACAAAGAAAACTTACATATTTCCAAAATTGAAAATTTCCAAAATAGGAAATTTCCAAAATTGGAAAGTTTCCAAAAATGGGAAGTTTTCACAATTATCATAAAATTTCAGAAACTAGGATATTTCAAAAGTTTGCGAAATTTCATGAGGATTTCCAAACTTTGAAATTCCTAAATCTAAAATTTATCATAATTGGAAAGTTTCCATAATTGAAAATTTTCCAAAATTGAGATCATGACAAAGTTTTCCGCAAAACAATTATATGATTATGTCGAACACTAACCGGCTCTGATACCACTGTTGGGACCGGGTGCATGTTGACAAGGATACGGGTTCGTAATTTTAAAATTAATTACGTGCAGCGGAAGAATTAGCATAAATAATTTCTTAAATTATTTTAACCACGTATCTAGCATGCAACCTTATGTTGTGGAGACATGATCATAAATTAAAATTTTATGCGAAAAGTAAACTAATTTACTTAGTACCTCGCGTAACTCGAAGAAAGGGACGAGATCCAACCGTAGCGTCCCTTGGAAGCTCCGCCTCTATTCGCGTCCACGCCGAGTTCTCTTCGGGATGACTTCGCAAAGCCACGAGTTTTGTGCCGACGAAAACTACTAGATTCTCAAAGGCACAACTAGAATATCAAGAGAGAGAGATGGAAACTAACCACCAAGTAACGGAATCAAGATTCCGGGAAGGAAGGAGGAGTCGCGACCCGCTTCTTCTTCTTCTTTGGCACCTTCTTGGTGGAGGAGCTCACGGCAACCCTAGGTGTGCGCGGCCCTAGGGGAGGAGAGAGGGCGCCGGCCCTAGGAGAGAAAGGGGGCCGGCCCTAGAGAGAGAAAGGGGGAGAAGAGGAGAGAATAAGAGAGGAGAGAGAGCTTGCCTTTATCTCTTAATTGGAATTCAAGCCTTGCCTTGGTTCCTTTATATAGTAGCCTCTCCATCGCCAAGTCTCCCTTTAACGGAATAAATTTTCATAAGAAATTTATCCTATAAATTTCTTATGAATTATTCCGTTATGCCAAGTTTTATTATAACTAAATTTATAATAAAACAAATACATCTCTCCTTTTATTATGGAATAAAATTTACAAGAAATTTATTATATAAATTTTTCTTATCATGGAAAAATCAATTCATAATTGATTTTATAAAATAAAATAAACCAATCCATGGTTCATTTTAATTTCCATAAAAAGAATAAATTTCTATAAATTTCTTTATATAAATTTCTTTATATAAATCTCTTTATATAAATTTATTTATCCATAATTTTATAAAACAAATCGCGCTTGATTTATTTTATAATTTAAACCAAATAAATTGGTTTCCCTCCATGTGGTGGCCGGCCAAACCAAAGAGGGTGGGGACCCTCTTTGGCCGGCCAAACCAAGCCGCCTCCTCGCGAATTAAACTCATTTAATTCGCCCAATAAGCCTTCAAAAGACTTAGCCATTTTAAGCTTCCGATGCGCCTCTGATAAATTCAGATTCGACTTATTTCTCTTGATCGGAAAATCCAATTTTCAACTCGTTTTAAATCCCTCGGATTACTCGTTGTGCGTGTGACTAAATAGGCTTTCGATTTATGTTGGCCGTCTATAATTAACCAATTATAGAACGATCATGAGTGGCACCTAGTAGTACATCATGATCCCCAATTAATCGAAAGATCAACGGTTGACCTCAGAAATAATTCTGAAACCCTTCAGCAGCTCTAATGAATCGTGCCTCATTCCCTTCACCATCTTATACCCACTTGGTTCAGGACATGGTCTGTGTGTGTCAGTCCCCACTAGGCTGACTACGTCACACCTAGCCCAAGTAACGTTCTCTCGTCCTTTGGATTCTAATTACTCTCATGTATTTAAGAGACTCATACTCTAAACATGTCATGCTCTGGCCAGAGGCTTTGAGTAACAATCCGACGATAGGCCTTGGGTATACATCTCCTCGCAAGGAGTGGTGAATCCTTTGTAGGCTGTTCAAACATCTTCGGGCACTTCGGCTTATACCCAACCATCCTGGGTCCACACCTCCTTGGAGATGCTTGCTTAAGATGTTAAAGTATAAGTCTCCATGACCAAGATGACTTGAACACCGCAAGTCAAAGGAACATCGCACTTAAGCTGCGGTAAGAACTTCACTGACATGTCTATATATAGACTACCATGTGAAGTTTTACAGCCAGTCACTCCAATGAACTAGTTCCCTTAACTAGCATTCATGTTTATCTCCGGACATCCCAATGTCACCAGCCAGTGAGAATCAGCTGATTAGAGAATAACCCATGCTAGTCTCAACAGAATTGATAGTGTCCGTATTTATCAATTCATCGACTAGGGATATTTTCAATACTTCACAATTGCACATGTAGAGATAATCACTAGTTGTGATTCCATCACAAATTCTCTCATGCTGTGAATTGTATTGCGGACATTCAGTAGATGAGTTTAAGATCCCAATCAAATACACAAACATGTATACTCAAATAGTGAATTTTCATTTATTAAAATAAATGTTTACAATCATAAGGCGATTGCCTTAGGACACTTCTCTCATATTACTAACAGACATGGCACCAGTTCGATTGCCTGGGTTTAGGAGCGAGGAATAAGCTCCGGAGTCCCTATTGTAAGGAGTACTTCGGGTGGCTGAGTTTCTTGAGAATCTTGTCTTGGAAAGGCAAAATAGTAGCTGTGTCAGAGATTCTCAAGGTGTGTGGTGAGGTTTCTCCACCACAAGGAGCGAGCGAGCTAGCGGAGGACGGGGAGAGACCATGACATTCTTGGATTATCCCCGACCGGGGTGATACCAAGTAAATCCTCGTGTTAGCATTGGTTAGTATTTGTTTGATTATTTTATTGTATATTCCGCTGTCAAACTAACCGTGTAGGAAGAAAGGTTCGAATCGTATTCACCCCTTAGGACACGATCATCCTAACACAATGTTGTAGATTGTGATGATCTAATACGGTAGCCTAGACAACTTATAGATCATAATCCTGAGACTGAGCTTGTTCTAGTGACACCATACAAGAAGCACCACCAACACCAAGGACAATAAGTTAGCCTCTAGTCATTCCCAAGACCAAATTGTTAAAGACATCCATCATGGGGTTAGGACTAGATCATTCTTTAGGAATGAGGCTAATGAAGTTGCCCTAATTTCCGAAATTGAACCTAGAAAAATTGACGAAGCATTAAATGATCCCGATTGGATCGTTTCCATGCAAGATGAACTAGGTCAATTCGAAAGAAGTCAAGTTTGGGACTTAGTCCCTATTGGTGCAGAAATGCACCTAAGTCAAACCTGTGTTTTGATAATGGAAACATAGGTCAAAAGTTAAGTCTTTCTTGTTTTCTAACAAGTTAATCAAGTGTGCAGGAAAAGCCCTAGCGAAGGACTGCTAGGCACTGGCAAAGGAATGCCAGGAAAGAAAGCCCTAGCGAAGGATTGCTAGGCAACTGGCGAAGGACTGCCAGCATCAAGCCCTAGCGAAGGACTGCCAGCAACGAAGCCCTAGCGAAGGACTGCTAGGCAACTGGCGAAGGACTGCCAGTTTACAAGACCTGACAAAGGACCGTCAGGCAAAAGTCCAACCAAAGGAACGGTTGGCATCAGGTAAATTCTCCCGAGAGGAGTAGGTGAGGACGCGTTCCCCGTCGAGGGAACAGTAGGCGTCGGTTCGACCTAGGGCTCCATTTTGGAGACCAAAGTCAGAACCAAGACAGCTAAGGCTGTATGAACAAATAAATATTTTATTGCATTGTGTTTTGGACTAACCCTGGATGCAGGACCGAAGGAACGTGTGTCTGCAGCTCAGAAAGCCTCAAAGGAGAGAGGCAAAGGCTGAGTAGGGCGCCCGGAGTGTCCCGGGCGCCCCCAAGGTACATACAAAACACATCAGAAGAAGAAGGGTTCGAAAAGCTGCTGGGTGGGGCGCCCCCGCTGCTCCCGGGCGCCCCCATGCGCTTACTTCAAACTAAGAAGCCATCGAAGCCAAGAAGATAGAACTTTGACCCGGTCAATGCGGGCGCCCCGAGCGCTTCGGGCGCCCCGGTCAAAGCGGATCCAGAGGATAGACGCTGACCGAGATCTGTGCGGATCAAAGGCCACGTGGGGGGTGCCCCCGACGTCCCGGGCGCCCCCTAGCCCTATATAAAGGGCCCTCGACCCCAGGCTTCCAACATCAATTCTCTCAATGCCTCAAAGCTCTTCTACTCTCGTGCCTTGCTCCAGAAACGCTTCACCTCGAGCCGACGACGTCCCGCTGCCCCGAAAGAATCGACCTACTCCGGACGTCGGTAAAGAAGAGCGTACTTAATTTATTATATTTTATTGCACTCATTTTGTAATTAAATTGTGTAACCTATTTGCGCGAATATAGAATTGCCCAAAGTAAACGGTCAACGACCGTGGGCCTTGGAGTAGGAGTCGACACAGGCTCCGAACCAAGTAAAAACCACCGTGTCTTTGTGCTGTGTCTCTTATTTTTATTTCCGCTGTGCACTTACTCTTAGTTTTCCGAAAAAGAACGATTTCCGATATTCACCCCCCCTCTATCGGTTTTCACGATCCAACAAGTGGTATCAGAGCGGGGTTTTCAAACTTGGTGCAACCACCAGTTTGAAATTTTTTTTCAGATTTTTTTCGAATTTAATTAATTTTTTTTTGTACTTAATTATCTTTATCCCGCACTGCTAATCCAAGACCAAGTCTTGGGACACCTTTTGTTTGTAAGTTTCCTTTTACAGAACAAATGTCTATGCAAGAGGGATTCAGCACCGCTAGACCTCCACTCTTCAGTGGAGAAGACTTTTCCTACTGGAAAAGTCGCATGGAGGTCCACCTGAAAACTCAGGTGGACATGTGGATCATTATCCAGTCCGGTCTGGAGATCCCCCGAAATGCGGAAGGACTTCCACAAAGCTACTCGGAGTGGGACAACACTCTAAAGCGCAAGATAGAAGCCGACGCAAAAGCAACGCAAACCCTACAATGCGGGCTGACAAAGGAAGAGCTGAACCGAGTGGGCCCCTTCAACAGTGCAAAAGAGCTATGGACAAAACTGATCGAGCTGCACGAAGGGACTTCGGACACCAGGATCAGCAAAAGGGATCTGCTACTGAATAGACTCTACACTATCAAGATGGCCGACAACGAAACAGCAGCCCAGCTCCACGCACGAATCCAGGAGGTAATGAACGGTCTTCACACAATAGGTCACAAGGTTGAAAACCGTGACCTAATAAGGTATGCTCTAAACGCCTTCCCTAGAAACACCTTGTGGGCATCTATGGTAGATGCATACAAGGTCTCTAGGGATCTTTCTAAAATAAAATTAGATGAATTGTTTTCCGAACTAGAACTACACGAACAAACTAACTCAAATATGGTCGAGAAAGGTATTGCTTTCATTGCAGGCAAAACTCTAAGGACAACGAAGAAGAAGCCCGAACCTGAACCCGAGTCTAACTCAGACTCCGATTCAGAAGACAAAGAAGGAGAACAAACTAAGCTGGTCCGGCTCGCTCGAAACTACTACAAGGAGCTGAAGAACCGAACCAACAAAAGGAAAACCGGCCGAAGAAAGGACGAACCAGCTGAACCCGCGAACAAGCCTAATGTGACCTGCTACGAGTGCAAGAAAAAGGGCCACTACAAAACAGAGTGTCCAAATCTGAAAGAGTCCAAGAAGACGAGAAGAAAGAAGCGCTACAAGCAACCTGGGACGAGTCTTCCTCAGAAGAAGAAGAAGAGGCGCCTCAGTCCAATCTCCTAGCTCTGACCGCCTCAGAAAAAGTTGAGTCAGAATCAGAACAAGAGGACGGCGAGCTGACCTTCACAGAAGACGGAGAAATAAAGGTAACTGGTTTTAATAGATTGCAATTAAGTGAGTTGATTTCATTTCTTTCTCGAGACTTGACTAAAGCCAAACTCCGAGTTGAATCCCTTCGACAGGAAGTAAAACTCCTGAAAGAGGGAGCTGACTCTAAACCCTTAACCGAGAAGGTTCAGGAAGGAACTCCTATTCAAGTTGAAAAACTTGAAAAGGAAAACTCCTCCCTGAAAACTCAGGTTAAGGATCTTAGATCAGCACTAGAACGATTTACATCTGGTTCCAAAGGTCTTGACATGATCCTTGGAAAACAGAAATCAGTTCTAAATCGATCCGGATTGGGCTATAGAACCAAATCTCGGCAAAGATCATACCTTGCTGTACTGAATCAGTCCAGAGGTAAAATTCAGGCATGGGTACCTAAACTATACCTGAACAAACCGACTGGATCAAATCAGTATTGGATCCCCAAGGACAAGATTCACATCTTGCCTAACCATCACCGTGGCTTTAGTCCAGGGGGAGCCAAACTGAAAACTATTTTCATTATTAGATAAATTTGTTATTATTAATTTAAATTGCTCGATTGATTGGTTATTTAATTTCTGCATTATACCATGCTTAGATTTAGGGTAGCCTAAGGACTAAACAAACTTAGCTGAAATTTGACAACATAGTATTGGGTGGAGGTGAGATGATAGTACGTTAGGGAAACCAATTCTAATAAGATCAAGTTCACTTGATCTCTTTAGACTGGTGAAACTAGCCGAAGCTACCGATCCAAGACCCAAACTAGTTAGACCAGAAATTTGTCAAAGAATTTTTTGAAAATGAACTTTCATTAAAAGGCTTTGTCAAGGAAAGGGTGGATGATCCCATAAGGCTACGACCAAAGAAGGCCTAGTGCCTCGCCAAGACCTGGAAGCCAATTTTTGAAATTCAAATTCAAATTAATTTTTGCCAAATTCGAATCTAACACAAAAATTCAGTTATTTATAGATTTAAACTTCTGTTAAAAAATTTTAATCGTTTTCAAAATTAATTAAGTTTTCAAAATTTAATTATCTTTAAATAAACTTTCAAAACTATCAAAACCTGTCTCACAAAACCTATAAGGTTAACATGATTGAAAATCCTAGATTTGGGTGAGACAGTAGGACTCAATTGAAAATTCTGTTAATACCTATACGATGAGATAATCTTGTATTTGTCAAACCATGGTCAAAGCGGTCAAAACATGATTAACGCAGTCAAACCACAGTCAAAACCGTCAATTCAAACCATGGTCAAAAGTAGACAAGACAAAAAATTTGACTCTACCTACCCTATTCGGGGCGCCCGGAACCACGCGGGCGCCCCCTCCCATACTTTTCTCTACTCCCTAGTCAAAAAGCTGCCAGTGCTTTTGACCAGGGCGCCCGAAACCACGCGGGCGCCCCCATCAACTCCAACGCAGCAAAAGCTGCATAAGCTCTCTGTTGAGGGCGCCCGGACTGTCCCGGGCGCCCCCAACCAGTCCTTCACACTGCCCCTAGCAGTAACCCTGACCAGGGCGCCCGGAAGCTCCCGGGCGCCCCCGTGAGTTTGCCTATAAAAGGCACCCGAATTCCCCTTCCTTTCCCACACCAAAATCAACCCTCTTCTCCACTTCTTATTCTTCAAGAAGACCTTGCAAGTCCTCTTCCTCGACCATGCCTCCCCGAGCCGTCCGGTATGATTAATTATTTTTATTGCGTTCAAATTTACTTCATGCAATATCTTTATTCTTTTCTTTAACTCCTTTAACTTCGAAGACGCCGACCGAACCCGGCCAACCCCGGTGCCCAACCTAGTCCCGATCCTAGATTTCCTAATCTAGAGTTATGTAATAGGTTCGCACAAACAGTCTACAAGCCTATTAAAACGAGTTATCTCAATAGGCACTTTTTTACCCAATCATGCCCTGTCGCCATAAACATCATCAATTTCTATCAACTGGATAATCTTGTCTTCTGCACACATACCATAAATGAAACCCTATGTGCAGAGTTTTACAATAATATTATTCGACAAGATAATCTTATGTTTCACACCACTGTCCAAGGGATCCCTTTAACCATCACCCCTACTCTGTTAAACCGCTTCCTAGGACTGCGACCCTCACAGTCCATATTTTGCTGTTATCCTCCTAGGAACCCCCCATTTGATCCCCCCTACTCAGATATTACCCTAGATACCATTCACTCCTATTTCTTTAGGGCAGACCTCCCCGCAAACATACGCTTCCTAGCTGTTGAACTTCAGGCCCAGAACTATGCCTTGTATAGAGTTCTGGTCCGCTGCATCCTACCACTCTCTACCCGAGACCTAGGGACTATGAGATCCTTTCATGCTTTCCTTCTTTATGCCCTGGTCCACCACCTTGACATAGACATTGGACTCCATATGTTTTATACCATTCTGCATGCGTCCAGAGTCACGACCCAGGGACGAGTACGCACACCGTACTGCCACATCATCACGTCCCTCCTTCATCACCACGGTCGTGACGTAACCTTGGGTGAAATAACCACTATGACCGACTTTGACGAAATCGGATTTAGGAACTTCTCCTTAGCGGGTCTAGAGGTGTCGGCCACCGGGGTTCTTAGTTGGCGACGACAGCAGGCCGGAGCACCAGTCGACTCAGACGAGGAGGTTGAAGTCGACGTCGGAGATCTAGCAGTAGCAGCCCGAGCGCACATAGATGAGCTCGCTCCACCGACACTTTACGACCGAGTGACTCAGCTAGAGACCCGCGTACAGAGCCTCCGAGAGGAAGTGGAGGCCAATCACGCTGAAGAAATGGAGACAAATCTGGGCTACTACTACAGTTACATGAGCACACTTCGAGCCGAGAGGGAGGCCAGAGAGGCAGAGTATCATGAGATGATGACCCTATTTCGATTCTGGCAACCAGGCTCCTCTGATCATCCCGGTCCTTCGTCTTAGATTCACTTAATATTGTATCTATTTGACTGCCCCTACTCAGTAGGGTTGACGTGGGTTTGACTGTTTGACTGCATTTGAACCTTGATTATTTGCTTTATTCTCTGTTGACCAGTTTATGAGTACTTATTCTCTTTGCAGTTAGGATTGTGCTTTGTAGAATAGAGTATCTCAATGTTTTTTGCTCTACTTGATTTCAAAAATCAGTTTTCTAAAAATAGATTTTGAAAAACTGCTTTACTTGATTTCAAAATCAGTTTTCACCTTTTTTTTCTTAGTTTTATTGCAAAACAACCCCATTTAAAAATTAGGGCTTTTTCGAAGATGGACTTAGCCTAGGCCCTAACCCTAGAACTGCATGCACCTATAGACTTAGAAGCCAGCATCTCACAAGCACCTTAGGGTACTTTTGATTGACAACCTAGAAAGGGTTGAGATGCTTAGGTCTTTGCCTTAATTCAAGATGCTTTAAGTCAGTGCATCTGCAGTAATTGGGGCACTAAATACAATATACATAGCAATCAAGTTAAGTGTCAAGCTTAGAAAATCTAACATGAACAGAAACACTTAACTTGACTAAGCCTAGCAAAAACTACTGTTTATAACAGTTAGTGAGTAGCTAATTGGGTTAGACAGGTCCCTACAGAGATAATTGATTGATTTAGATAACTGATTGATTGATCTAGTGTAAATCTAATAATGAATTGGTTCAGTACAGCAAATTCTTATTCATTATTAATGCTATATCTATTTGTTTTGATATATGGCAAAGGGGGAGAGATAGAGATAGGAAAGAGAAAATTACTTTTTCTAAATTTTTCCTTCATTCAAAAAGTTTCAAAAATACACTTATCCGTTACTCTAGCTTCAAAATCTGTTTCCAAACTTTCAAAATATTGCTAAGTACTCTAGCTTCAAAATTTATTTCCAAACATTCAAAATTTTGCTAAGTACTTTAGCTTTAAAATCTTTTTTAATTTTCAAAATTTTACTAAGTACTCTAGCCCTTCAAAAGTTTCTTACTTAAGCTTGTCAAAATTCTTATAAGTACTGTAAAGCTTAAGTTTGTCAAAATTGTTAGGTACTTAAAGTTTTCCAAATGCACTTTAGTTTTCCAAATATACTTTATACTTAAGTTTTCCAGATAAACTAAAGTATTTCAAAACCTACTAAGTACTTAAGTTTGTTATATCTTACCGAGTACTTAAGCTGACATTTTGAGTACTTTAAAACTTAAGACTTTAAAATTTTCTAAGTACTCTAATTATGCTTTAAAAACTCTACTATGTATTTTTAACTTAAGTTACTTCTAAGAACCTAAAACTTAAGTTTTCAAAGTACAAGTTTTTTTACCCCACGAGTTTTTGAAAAATCTAGGGGGAGATTCCTTCCAGGGGGAGGGAACAAAAGATAAAACCTTTTCATGTCTTGCTTAACTTAACTTTTTGAACTAGGGTTGCCATAAATCAAAAAGGGGGAGATTGTTGGTGCAGAAATACACCTAAGTCAAACCTGTGTTTTGATAATGGCAACATAGGTCAAAAGTTAAGTCTTTCTTGTTTTCTAACAAGTTAATCAAGTGTGCAGGAAAAGCCCTAGCGAAGGACTGCTAGGCACTGGCAAAGGAATGCCAGGAAAGAAAGCCCTAGCGAAGGATTGCTAGGCAACTGGCGAAGGACTGCCAGCATCAAGCCCTAGCGAAGGACTGCTAGGCACTGGCGAAGGACTGCCAGCAACGAAGCCCTAGCGAAGGACTGCTAGGCAACTGGCGAAGGACTGCCAGTTTACAAGACCTGACAAAGGACCGTCAGGCAAAAGTCCAACCAAAGGAACGGTTGGCATCAGGTAAATTCTCCCGAGAGGAGTAGGTGAGGACGCGTTCCCCGTCGAGGGAACAGTAGGCATCGGTTTGACCTAGGGCTCCATTTTGGAGACCAAAGTCAGAACCAAGACAGCTAAGGCTGTATGAACAAATAAATATTTTATTACATTGTGTTTTGGACTAACCCTGGATGCAGGACCGAAGGAACGTGTGTCTGCAGCTCAGAAAGCCTCAAAGGAGAGAGGCAAAGGCTGAGTAGGGCACCCGGAGTGTCTCGGGCACCCCCAAGGTACATACAAAACACATCAGAAGAAGAAGGGTTCGAAAAGCTGCAGGGCGGGGCGCCCCCGTGCTCCCGGGCACCCCCATGCGCTTACTTCGAACTAAGAAGCCATTGAAGCCAAGAAGATAGAACTTTGACCTGGTCAATGCGGGCGCCCCGAGCGCTTCGGGCGCCCCGGTCAAAGCGGATCCAGAGGATAGATGCTGACCGAGATCTGTGCAGATCAAAGGCCACGTGGGGGCGCCCCCGACGTCCCGGGCGCCCCCTAGCCCTATATAAAGGGCCCTCGACCCCAGGCTTCCAACATCAATTCTCTCAATGCCTCAAAGCTCTTCTACGCTCGTGCCTTGCTCCAGAAACGCTTCACCTCGAGCCGACGACGTCCCGCTGCCCCGAAAGAATCGACCTACTCTGGACGTCGGTAAAGAAGAGCGTACTTAATTTATTATATTTTATTGCACTCATTCTGTAATTAAATTGTGTAACCTATTTGCGCGAATATAGAATTGCCCAAAGTAAACGGTCAACAACCGTGGGCCTTGGAGTAGGAGTCGACACAGGCTCCGAACCAAGTAAAAACCACCGTGTCTTTGTGCTGTGTCTCTTATTTTTATTTCCGCTGTGCACTTACTCTTAGTTTTCCGAAAAAGAACGATTTTCGTTATTCACCCCCCCCCCTCTATCGGTTTTCACGATCCAACAGTCCCTAGACCTAAGAAGACAACCATTATTGGAACCAAATGGGTCTTCAAAAATAAATTGAACCATAAGGGAGAAATCATACGAAACAAGGCACGCTTAATAGCCAAAGGCTACAGTCAAGTCGAAGGCCTTGATTACGATGAGACCTATGCTCCCATGGAACGATTAGAATCCATCCGATTGATGCTTGCATTTGCAGCACATCGTGGTTTCAAGCTATATCAAATGAATGTCAAATCGGCCTTTCTAAATGGTTTAATAAGAGAAGAGGTCTATGTCGAACAACCTCCAGGGTTTGAGAGTACCGAATTTCCAAACCACGTGTTCAAGCTCAAGAAGGCGCTCTACGGCCTTAAACAAGTACCACGATCTTGGTATGAGCGGTTGTCGACATTTCTAATTGAAAAAGGTTTTGTTAGAGGACAAATAGACCCTACACTATTTCTACGAAGAGATGGTGACAATATATTTGTAGCCCAAGTGTATGTCGATGACATAATTTGTGGCTCAAACAACAAGGGTTATTTAAATGAATTTATTGGACACATGGAGAGTGAATTTGAAATGAGTCTAGTGGGAGAGTTGACTTTCTTCCTTGGAGTTGAAATCAAACAAACCCGAGATGGGATCCATGTGCACCAATCAAAGTACACTCAAGAGATGCTCTGAAAATTTAACATGAGTGATTCGAAGGAAGTTACCACTCCCATGGCTACAAACACAAAATTAGACAAGGATGAGAGTGGTAAACCTGTCGACCTAACTCAATATCGAAGCATGATAGGTAGTCTGCTATACCTCACAGCCAGTCGACCTGATATACTTTTTGCTGTATGTATGTGTGCTAGGTATCAAGTATGTGCCAAGGAATCTCATTTAATTGCTGTTAAAAGAATTTTGAGATACCTTAAGGGAACAATTGGAGTTGGTCTTTGGTAACCCCATACCGAATCGTTTGACCTAATTGGCTATACTGATTCTGACTATGCTGGGTGCAAGTTGGATCGGAAGAGCACAAGTGGGGGCTGCCAATTCTTAGGTTCATCTCTAGTTAGTTGGTCAAGTCGGAAGCAACATTGTGTTGCTCTCTCCACGACTGAGGTAGAATATATCGCCATAGGAGAGAGTGTATCGCAATTGTTGTGGATGATTCATACTCTAGAGGACTATGGATTAAGTTACAAGGGTGTGCAAGCATTGTGTGACAACATTAGCACAATAAACCTAACCAAGAATCCAGTCCACCATTCAAGGAACAAGCATATTGAGGTGCTTCACCACTTCATTAGGGATCATGTTGCTAGAGGAGATATTGTACTCTCACATGTAGAGTCCAAATCGAATCTAGCGGACATTTTCACTAAACCACTCCCCGAGAATGAATTTAGTTTCTTAAGAAGGGAGTTGGGAATGTGTCGTGCTTCATAGGAGTAAAAAGCATTCAAACCCCTTCATGGTCAATTCAAATTGTTAAAGGAACAATCATTGGGTAACTTGGGGACATCTCACACAAACTATAAGGTTCAACAAAACATTTTTGTTTGCTAGATATGGGGTGAGATGCTAGGATCAACTTAATTTCTCAAAATGTCAATGCATCCCTTGAGAAATTAGGTTGACGAGACAATAATCACTATGTTAACCAAGTATGGGGAAAGCCAATGCATAACATATGTGTACTTGGCTCCATGATCATACTTGGACATTCCAATCAAGGAAACTTGATTGGAGACTTTATTTTGATACAAACTTGGGTGTAGATTGATTGAATGTTTGTGTTTGAGTTTGCCTTCACTTTGGTGAAGCAATTTGATTGCTAGACCCATAAGGACCTTTGATCTTTGTTATAGGATCAATTATAGACAAGGGATCACTTCCAAGGTCGATATTTTTCATCTGATCTTATCAGAAATCGATAGGAAGTCTGAAACTGAAATTTCAGATTGTATCAGGAAAAATCAAGGAGCCTGATCGGTCACCGGACCGATCAGGAGTATGTCTGACCGGTCCAATTGATCGGTCCAACCAAATTACGATACCCCTCTGCAATCTCTCTGTGTTGGCCTGGATCGGTCCACAGACCGATCTGGCTCACTGTGTGGATTGGTCCACAGACCGATCAGGAGGCTCACAGAAAATTTCGAAAACCCACTGTTCGCTCCCTGATCGATTAGCCGATCGATCAGGAGCCAGCCTGATCGGTCACCCGACCGATCAGGACCAGGCCAGACCGATCAGGCTAGAGCCTGATCAGTTTGGGCGCTCCCAGATCGAACGGTGATCTGTTCGATCACATTAAATTGCGGTTGGTGGACCTATCCACCAACCTATTAACCCCCGTTTCCCTTACTCCCAAGCCCTAGCCGACCAAAACCCTTCATATTCTTCCTCATCCTTCTCTTGCGCGTGTGTTTCTCGTGCGTGTGAGTTCTTCTTCTTGCTGTTGGTGTTTTCGACTCCTCACTGCGAGCCTGTGATCTGGTTTTCCCTGAGCACATCCTCTGCATTGTTCCATTCTCTGCGAGGTTTCTCTCTCGTCTTGAGACGTGTTCTTCCGAAGTCAATCAACATCATGGCCCCTAAGTAAGTGTTTGTGTTTTGGTTACTTCATTCGTCACGATTTTTGGAAGCTAACCATGATACTTTATCTTGTGATGTGAGTGCCATTACCGTGACCTTCTTTGCCATGATCCTTCAATTTACTGATTAAATCTATCTCTTCTTTATGTCCTTGATTGAATGATCAATCTTGTGTGGTTTACTTTGGGCTGTGTCGTGACCTTACCATGATCTTTAACCCTACTGATCAAACCAACTCATTTCAAATCAATTGCCATGATTTCTTTTCAAACCTTTAGGAAATCTCCTAAAGGCAAAGAGTTGGTTGAGGGCACCTCACAATCCAGAGCTCCCTCATCCTCTTCAAGACCTCAACCACCACCTCATACAAGATTTCAAAATATCCATTACGCACTAGCCTTTGAATATCACACTTTCAAACTGATGCCCTGACGAACTGTGGACAACGCATTCATTTACGAACATTGTCCGTCGGTACAACGAATCATTGAGTTTTATGAACTTCAGCCCATTCTCTTTCTCGAAAAGCCAATCAACTTTGATTTAGTCTCTGAATTCTATAACAACATCGTCAGTGGGGAGGGTTTGGGATGAAGGACCCGTGTCACCAGTGTCGACCTCAATTTTAACTTATCAGTTTTCACTGCCTTTCTTGATTGTCGACGTTCGAGTAATAATTTTTCACTCTACCTTTATCTACCGAATCCTCTACCGGTTCCCTTCGATGGAGTCACTCCTGACTCTATATACAAGTACTTTTTTGGCCATCCCAGGCCAGGGGGTCACGGTGAGCCCGCCAGTGATTTCCCCACCTTTGTTGCTCTTCGTCTTTCCCCCACTGATTATGTCTTGTTTAAGATTATCACTAACTGTCTCATCCCTACTACTTCAAAGCACTTAGATGAAATTCACTCATTTCACTGCTTGATGATGTACGGGATGCATCGGCGGTTAGACTTTGACATTGTGCCCACCATCTTCTTCTCTATCATCGTCTACAGTCAGATGGACGGTCAGACAGTTTACATGCCATTTGACCATATCATTACCGCTTGGCTCCATTCGGTTGGTATTGACGTATCACAGGGCAAGATCGTGCCGATGGTTCGGCAAGACTATCGACTTGACCGATGCACATTGGCTCAGTCTGGCATCGTTATAGGACCACAGGGACTGAGGTGGAAGGATAGGAGAAGTGTAGGGGAGTTACCAAGAGCAGCCTATGATCAGATGCAACAGGAGCCGCCCACTGCTGCCGAGGGCTACTATGAGTCGGATCCTGATCTTTGCTGGCAGATTGCCGAGCTGGAGCAGACGATCCAGCATGGTCTTGTCCGATCTGAGTTTCAGTCTTTTGACCACAGAATACACGCGTTAGAGTCCGACGTTTCTGGGATTTGCTCCCAGCAGAGGGCATGGCATGAGAAGTGGCACAGTTGGGCAGCTGGTCATCCGTACCAACCTTCATCCTCTGGAGCGGTGCCTTCCAGTAGCACTGCACTAGAGAGCATTATATATATTGATGATACATCTGATGACGACCCTGCTGAGGATTGATTTGATCTTGGTTTCATGATTTGTGATGATTGTTTTGACTTGATGACGATATGTCTGTGGTCTGACTATCATGTTTTGGTGCTGTACTTAACTTTGATGTTGTGTTATGCATCTGACTTTATGATAGATATCTTCATGTATGCCTTGCTATATTATGCATTGCTATGCTTATTTGTACTCCATGTTCATATGATACATATGATTGTTTTGCCATGCTTTATATTTGTCATATGTTTTCATATACCTTCAAAATTCAATCATACCTTTGTTGTTTTGGGAAACCCCTGAGTATGTTTAAACATAACAACCCCTCTAGACCCTTTTCGATGTTTGACAAAGGGGGAGAGTGAGGTTGGTTATGTTTAGGACGATAATTATTGTAGGGGGAGGATCCTGATTCCCCTATGAGTGTGAGATTTGAAACTATTGATTTCAAATCCCTAAACTTAAAATTGGGTTGTCAAACAACAAAAAAGGGGAGATTGTTGATGCAGTCTGACCCTGATTGTTGTTTTGGTGTTGACACCAATTTTAGTTTAGGTTGATGAGATGATTATGATTAAGTCCTGGTCGTGGACTAGGCATACCTAGTGGGACTAGGTTTGATGAAAGCTTGGCTTGGAGGGTCAGGTCCTAGCTTGAGAAGCTAGGTTGATGAAAGCCTGACTTGGAGGGTCAGGTCATAGCCTGGAGGGCTAGGTTGGAGAAAGTCCTAGCTCGGAGGGCTAGGTGTGAAAAATCCTAACTTGGAGGGTTAGGTGTGAAAAGTCCTAGCTTGGAGGGTTAGGTGTGAAAAGTCCAAGCTTGGAGGGCTAGGTGTGGAAAAGTCCTAGCTTGGAGGGCTAGGTGGATGAAATCCTAACTTGGAGGGTTAGGTGTGAACAAATCCTAGCTTGGAGGGCTAGGTGTGGAAATTCCTAACTCGGAGGGTTAGGTGATTGGAAATCCCGGTGAGTGAAGTCGGATCCTGGTGAGTGAAGCCAGGTTGACTGAAGTCCCGGTGAGTGAAGTTGGGCACGGAATCTTGGTCCGAGGGACTGAGCACGAGTCAGGGGAGGCTGGGAGCCAGTTCTCGTGACTTAGAGTGGGTTTGGTCTTGCCTGGATCGGTCTGGTGACCGATCAAGGACCACTCAGTGACCATGTTGGGCTACTGATCGACGCCTGATCGGTCTGGTGACCGATCAGGGAGCAAACAGTCCACTTACTTATTGGCTCCTGATCGGTCCGGAGACCAATCAGGGAGCATACAGTGGGTTTTGGGAATCCTACTGCTTGGCTCCTGATCGGTCTGGTGACCGATCAGGGATACTGTTCAGATCGTTCTGGTGAACGATCAAGTGTCGCGGGTTCCTCACTATGACCGATCAGGATGGAGCCTGATCGGTCTGAGCATGCCCTGATCGGTCTGGTGACCGATCAGGAGGGTTGGACTGCGAAGCTGAGAAATCACCCTGCAAAGGGGTGGATCGGTCTGGTGACTGATCCACGACCTGGGATCGGTCTGGTGATCGGATCCTGGAGAAGTCACGATTTCTGATTACGCGTTGGGGACCGATCAGGATGGAGCCTGATCGGTCTGAACCCACCCTGATCAGTCTGGTGACCGATCAGGAGGCTCTCTGATCAATCCGGTGACCGATCACTTTAATTCAAGCGCGCTGTCAGACGCTCTGATCACGTCTGATCACACTCTGATTCCTACTGATACTTGTTCTGAGACCTCTGATGTTTAATCTTCTGTTGATTTGCTGCTCTAATGTGCTGCTAAGTGTGCAGGTGACTTAGGGATCATCCAAGGGAAGTCAAACAAAGGCTTTAGCGAAAGCAGGTTTGGCTAATTGCTTCCGCAAGTTGCAACGTTCTCTGGCGTGAGCTACAACGGCTGAAGAGCAGATGACCTGGGGCTCGACTGGAGGGGATTCAGTGAGTCCAGAGGAGGTATGAGGTAGCTGGCTGTTGCAGGTGAGCAGTTGGGAGCTGCTGCAGAGGAGCATGTGACCTGGCGATGGAAGCAGGATAAGCTGTGGAAGTGGAGAAGGGGCTTGGCAGAAGAGTTCTCCACATTGAAAGCTTTGATTTGAAAGAACACTTGTGTTTGAGCGATTACTCTGATCCATCCTTTGAGCAACTCTACTGTGAATCTTGAGCAACCTTGTAATACTTGAGCACTTGGAAGAGAAACAAGAAGCTTGGCGAGTCCATCAGCGAGAAGACACGAAGAAGGAAGTTCTTGCGTGAGATCGGCACTGAGTGGAGCTCGATGAGAAGTTTTCTTGTGTTCTTGAGGTTCTTCGTGCTTAGTAAGGCTTCTTCTTTTGTTTCCTGTACTTAATATTGTTGGATCGAGAACATCGATAGAGGGGGGGGGGGGGTGAATATCGGAAAACTTTCGGATTTGAGTAAGAGTAGGTACGCAGCGGAATTTAAAAAATAAGACAGAGACACAGTCGATTTACTTGGTTCGGAGCCTGTGTCGACTCCTACTCCAAGGCCCATGGTCGTTGACCGTTTACTTTGGCAAATTCTATATAGGCGCAAAAACATTTACACAATTTAATTACAAAGATAAGTACAGTAAATAAAAAGAACGCTCTTCTTTATCGACATCCGGAGTAGATCAATTTCTTCGGAGCAGCGGGACATCGTCGGCTCGAGTTGGAGAGTTTCCGGAGCAAGGCGTGAGCACAAAAGAGCGTGGAAGCGTTGGATTCAAAGTTGTGTTTAAGCTCGGGGTCGAGGGGTGCTATTTATAGCACCTAGGGCGCCCTGCCAAGTGTCACCCGATCCGCACTTCGCTCGGTCAAGCTTTATCCCACCTGAATAGGGATGAGGTTTGACCTCTGGGGCGCCCTGGTTGACGCGGTCTTCTCGGCTGGATAGAGTTGTTTGGCCTCGCTTGCATAGGCACGAAGCGCCTTGGCACCTGAGGGCGCCCTGGCTGCTGAGGGCGCCCTGGATGTAGAGGGCGCCTCGGCCAGTAGTTAGCCGAACTCCTTTTTGCTTTACTTGTTTCTTGTACACCTTGGAGGCGCCCTAGACACCCAGGGTGCCCTACTCAGCTGCTGCCTCACTCCTTTGAGGCTCTCTGAGCTGCAGAAACACGTTCCTTTGGTCCTGCATCCAGGGTTAGTCCGAAAACAAAATAAAGCATTAATTTATACAGCCTTAGCTGTCTTGGTTCTGACTTTGGTCTCCAAAATGGAGCCCTAGGTCGAACCGATGCCTACTGTTCCCTCAACGGGGAACGCGTCCTCACCTACTCCTCTCGGCAGAATTTACCTGATGCCAACCGCTCCTTTGGTTGGACTTTTGCCTGACGGTCCTTTGTCAGGTCTTGGATACCGAGCTGTCCTTCGCCCGGTGCCTAGCAGTCCTTCGCTAGGGCTTTTGACTCTGGCTTTCCTTCGCCAGTGCCTAGCGGTCCTTTGCTAGGGCTTACTTCCCTGGCATTCCTTCGCCAGTACCTAGCAGTCCTTCGCTAGGGCTTACTTCCCTGGCATTCCTTCGCCAGTACCTAGTAGTCCTTCGCTAGGGCTTTTCCTGCACACTAGATTAACTTGTTAGAAAACAAATACGACTTAACTTTTGACCTATGTTGCTATTATCAAAACACAGGTTTGACTTAGGTGCATTCTGCACCAACAATCTCCCCCTTTTTGATTTATGGCAACCCTAGTTCAAAAAGTTAAGTTTAAGCAAAACATGGAAAAAGTTTTGTTCCCTCCCCCTGGAAGGAATCTCCCCCTAGATTTTTCAAAAATTCGTGGGGTTTAAAAAACTTATTTGTACTTGAAAAACCTTTTTGAAAATGTTAGCTTAAGTAAGAATTTCAGTTTTAATACAGTTTTGAAAAACTTAAGCTTTAGAGTAAAGAAAATTTTGACAAGCTTAAGTAAGCACCTTTTGAAAAGCTAGAGTACTTTAGGAAAATTTTTGAAAGCTTGAGTAACAATCTTGCAGCTAGAGTACTTAGCAATATTTCAAAAGCTTTTAAGAAAATTTGAAACTAGAGTACTTTAGGCAAAATTTTGAAAACTTTTAGAACTTTAGTACTTCTTCAAAAAGTTTAAGCTTTTGAATAAAGAAATTTTGATAGCTTAAAAAAAATTTTGAAAGACTTGAATACTTAGCAAAATTTTGAAAGCTTAAGTATTTTTCAAAAACTAAAGAAAAACTTTTGAATGCTTTTTGAATAAAGGATAGAGTTAAGAAAATTAAATTTTGAAAATTTTTTACTCTCTCCTTTCCTATCTCTCCCCCTTTGCCATATATCAAAACAAATAAATATAGCAGAGATAATGGAAATAAGTAAGATTTTGCTGTACTGAACCAGATCATAATTAGACTTAACTAAATCAACCAATTTTCTCTGTAGGGACCTGTCTAACCCAATTAGCTACTTACTAACTGTTATAAACAGTAGTTTTTGCTAGGGTTAGTCAAGTTAAGTGTTTCTGTTCAAGTTAGATTTTCTAAACTTGACACTTAACTTGATTGCTGTATAAGTTGTATTTAGTGCCCCAATTACTGCAGATGCACTGACTTAAAGCATCTTGAATTAAGGCAAAGGCCTAAGCATCTCAACCCTTTCTAGGTTATCAATCAAAAGTACCCTAAGGTGCTTGTGAGATGCTGGCTTCTAAGTCTATAGGTGCATGCAGTTCTAGGGTTAGGGCCTAGGCTAAGTCCATTTTCGAAAAATCCTAGTTTTTGAAGGGGGTAGTTTTGCAATAAAACTAAGTAAAATGAAAACTGATTTTGAAATTAAGTAAAGCAGTTTTTCAAAATTCTATTTCGAAAACTGATTTTTGAAATTAAGTAGAGCAGAAAAAAATTGAGTTAATCTATTCTACAGAGCACAATCCTAACTGTTAATGGAATGAAACTAAGTAGTTAAGGGCTAGGAAAGTCAATACAGTCAAATAGTCAAAACATAAGTCAACCCTACTGAGTAGGGGCAGTCAGATAGTTACGAGTACAATGCGGAGTAAATCTAAGACGAAGGACCGGGACGATCAGATGGACCCGGCTGCCAAGAATCAAATCGTGCCATCATCTCTAAGAATCGTGCATCAGCTACTTCTCTATCAGCTCGGCGAGCGTCCATCTGCTCTATGTGAGAGGCCTCGACCTCCTCTCGGAGACTCTGTATCTGTGTCTCCATACGGGTCACTCTCTCGTAGAGTGTCGGTGGAGCGGGCTCGTCTATATGGGCTCGGGCTTCTGCTGCTATATCTGCGACGTCGTACTCGACCTCCTCGTCCGAATCGATCTGATGAGCTTCTCTCCGACGTCTCCAGGATAGGACCCCAGTACCGGACACCTCTATACCTGCTAGGGCGAAGTTTCTATAGCCTATTTCATCGTAGTCGGTCAGATCGGCCATTTCTCCCTCGGTAATGTTCCTACCATGGTAATGTAATAGGGACGTGATAATGTGGCAGTAGGGTGTGCGTACCCGCCCTTGCGTGGTCACACTGGATGCGTGTAGGATAGTGTGAAACATATGAAGTCCTATATCAATATCTAGCTGGTGAATCAGGGCGTACAGGAGAAAGGTATGGAATGGTCGCATAGTGGTGACGTCCCTGGTGGATAATGGCAGAATACATCGGACTAAGACCCTATATAGGGCGTAGTCCTGGACCTCTAAGTCGACTGACTGGAATCGTCTGGCCACTGGTTGCCTAAAGAAATATGAGTGTAATGTATCTAAGGTGATGTGAGAATAGGGAGCATCAAAGGGAGGCTCCCTAGGAGGATAACAACAGAAGATGGACTGCGAGGGTCGTAGTCCTAGAAATCGGTTCAGTAATGTTGGTGTGATGGTTAAGGGAATACCTTGAACCATGGTGGAGAACATGAGATTATCCTGTCTAATGATATTATTGTAAAATTCTGCACATAAGGAAGTATTGATTGGGTGGGTGCAGAATACGAGATTGTCCAGTTGGTAGTGGTTTATGACGTTCATAGCTAGGGGACAGGATTGGGTGAAGAATAGTCTATTCAAGTAGCTCGTCTTTATAGGTTTATAGGTGGTACGAGCGAACTTGTTACACAATTCTAAATTGGGAAACCTAGGATCAGGACTAGGTTGAGTACCGGGTTCTGCCTGGTTAGGTCGGCGTCTACTAAGAGAAGGAATATATACTTTAAAGAAAGTATGCATTTAATGAAAAATTGAAAAGAAATTAACCAAAAAAATTATACCGGTTTGCTCGGGGAGGCATTCTTGAAGATGAGAGCTTGAGAGCTTGAGAGGGTTGGAAGGTAGAAAGTTTAGGAGGAGAAGTGTATTGGGTGTGAAGATAGGAAGGGGAAGGGAGCCCCTTTTTATAGGCAGTCTCGGGCGCCCTTACTCGGGAGGGCGCCCTGACTGGCGAGGGCGCCCTGTCTGACCAGGGCGCCTTGACCAGGCTGTAGCTGCCTTTTTGACCACTGAAGGACACTGGTAAGGGCGCCTTTCCGGACGAGGGCGCCTCCACCAGGTCTGTAGTTCTGTTTGTGCAGCTTTCTGCCGTTGAATGACTGTGGGAGGGCGCCCTGCATGACAAGGGCGCCCTAAACAAGGCTGCAGCTGCCTTTTGGCAGCTTTTGACCACCCTCGGGGCGCCCTAAAGACATTGGGCGCCCTAAGATCTGGTTTTGACCCAATTTGAATGTTTTTGACCGGATTTGACCTAATTTGAGTGTTTTTGACCAGATTTGACTATATTGACCAAGGTTTGACTGCTTTGACCGAAGTTTGACCATGTTGATCATGGTTTGAGATATAGAAATTAACTACACCACAGGTATTAAAGGAATCATAATTGAGTTTTAATTTTACTGTCTCACCCAAATCTAGGGTTTTCAATCACGTTAACCTTATAGGTTTTGTGAGACAGGTTTTGATAGTTTCGAAAGTTGAATAATTAATTTTGAAAACAATTAAATTTTAAAAACTTAATTAATTTTGAAACCAATTAATTTTGACAGAAGTTTAAATCTACAAATAACTGAAATTTTGTGTTAGATTCGAATTTGACAAAAATTAATTTGAATTTGAATTTCAAAAATTGGCTTCCAGGTCTTGGCGAGGCACTAGGCCTTCTTTGGCCGAAGCCTTATGGGATCATCCACCCTTTCCTTGACAAAGCCTTTTAATGAAGTTTCATTTTCAAAATTATTCTTTGAAAAATTTCTGGTCTAACTAGTTTGGGTTTTGGATCGGTAGCTTCGGCTAGTTCCGCCAGTCTAAAGAGACCAAGTGAACTTGATCTTATTAGAATTGGTTTCCCCAACGTACTATCATCTCACCTCCACCCAATACTATGTTGTCAAGTTTCAGTTAAGTTTGTTCAGTCCTTAACTAACCATTTCTAAATCTAAGCATGGTAAATTGCAGGAATTTAAAATATACAATCAAACAAGCAATTGCAATCAAGAATTAACATTATTTATCTAATAATGAATATTGTTTTCAGTTTGGCTCCCCCTGGACTAAAGCCACGGTGATGGTTAGGCAAGATGTGAATCTTGTCCTTGGGGATCCAATACTGATTTGATCCAGTCGGTTTGTTCAGGCATAGTTTAGGTACCCATGCCTGAATTTTACCTCTGGACTGATTCAGTACAGCAAAGTAAGATCTTTGCCGAGATTTGGTTCTATAGCCCAATCCGGATCGATTTAGAACTGATTTCTGTTTTCCAAGGATCATGTCAAGACCCTTGGAACCAGATGTAAACCGTTCTAATGCTGATCTAAGATCCTTAATCTGAGTTTTCAGGGAGGAGTTTTCCTTTTCAAGTTTTTCAACTTGAGTAGGAGTTCCTTCCTGAACCTTCTCGGTTAAGGGTTTAGATTCAGCTCCCTCTTTCAGGAGTTTTACTTCCTGTCGGAGGGATTCGACTCGGAGTTTGGCTTTGGCCAAATCTCGAGAAAGAAAAGAAATTAAATCACTTAATTGCGATCTATTAAAACCTGTTACCTTAATTTCTCCGTCTTCTGTGAAGGTCAGCTCGCCGTCCTCTTGTTCTGACTCTGTCTCGACTTTATCTGAGGCGGTCAGAGCTAGGAGATTGGACTGGGGTACCTCTTCTTCTTCTTCTGAGGACGATTCGTCCCAGGTTGCTTGGAGCGCCTTCTTCCGTCTTGTTTTCTTGGACTCCTTTAGATTTGGACATTCTGACTTGTAGTGGCCCTTTTTCTTGCATTCATAGCAGGTCACATTGGGCTTGTTCGCGGGTTCAGTTGGTTCGTCCTTTCTTCGGCCGGTTTTCCGTTTGTTGGTTCGGTTCTTCAGCTCCTTGTAGTAGCTTCGAGCGAGCCGGACCAGCTTAGTTTGATCTCCATCTTCTTCTTCTGAGTCTGAGTCAGAGTTAGACTCAGTTTCGGGTTCAGGCTTCTTCTTCGTAGTCCTTCCTGTTTTACCTGCAACGAAAGCAATACTTTTCTCGACCATATTGGTGTTAGTTTGTTCGTGCAGTTCTAGTTCGGAAAACAATTCGTCTAATTTTATTTTAGAAAGATCTCTAGAGACCTTGTACGCATCTACCATAGATGCCCACAAGGTACTTCTAGGGAAAGCGTTTAGGGCATACCTTATTAGGTCACGGTTTTCAACCTTGTGACCTATTGTGTGAAGACCGTTCATTACCTCTTGGATCCGTGCGTGGAGTTGGGCTGCTGTTTCGTTGTCAGCCATCTTGATGGTGTAGAGTTTGTTTAGTAGCAGATCCCTCTTGCTGATCCGAGTATCTGAAGTCCCTTCGTGTAGCTCGATCAGTTTTGTCCACAGCTCCTTTGCACTGTTGAAGGGGCCCACGCGGTTCAGCTCCTCTTTCGTCAATCCGCATTGAAGAGTCTGAGTAGCTTTTGCGTCGGCTTCTATCTTGCGTTTTAGGGAGTTATCCCATTCGGAGTAGTTCTGAGGGAGTCCATCAGCATTTCGGGGGATCTCCAGACCGGACTGGATAATGATCCACATGTCCACCTGAGTTTTCAGGTGGACCTCCATGCGGCTTTTCCAGTAGGAAAAGTCTTCTCCACTGAAGAGTGGAGGTCTTGCGGTGCTGAATCCCTCTTGCATGGCCATTTGGTCTGAAACAGAAAACTTAAAGGATTTTCCAAGACTAGGTCTTGGATTAGCAGTGCTGGATAAAATGAATAACAAGGGGTGTTGCACCAACCTTGCTTAACAAGAAAAAATCGAATGAAATGTTTAACGAAAAATTCGTAAGAGAAAGAAAAGAAAAAAAAGGAAAAATAAAATCCGAAAAAAAATTTCAAACTGGTGGTTGCACCAGGTTTGAACTTCCCCGCTCTGATACCACTTGTTGGATCGAGAACACCGATAGAGGGGGGGGTGAATATCGGAAAACTTTCGGATTTGAGTAAGAGTAGGTACGCAGCGGAATTTAAAAAATAAGACAGAGACACAGTCGATTTACTTGGTTCGGAGCCTGTGTCGACTCCTACTCCAAGGCCCACGGTCGTTGACCGTTTACTTTGGGCAATTCTATATAGGCGCAAAAAGATTTACACAATTTAATTACAAAGATAAGTACGGTAAATGAAAAGAACGCTCTTCTTTACCGACGTCCGGAGTAGATCAACTTCTTCGGAGCAGCGGGACGTCGTCGGCTCGAGTTGGAGAGTTTCCGGAGCAAGGCGTGAGCACAAAAGAGCGTGGAAGCGTTGGATTCAAAGTTCTGTTGAAGCTTGGGGTCGAGGGGTGCTATTTATAGCACCTAGGGCGCCCTAGACGTCGGGGGCGCCCTGCCAAGTGTCATCCGATCCGCACTTCGCTCGGTCAAGCTTTATCCCACCTGAATAGGGATGAGGTTTGACCTCTGGGGCGCCCTGGTCGCTGAGGGCGCCCTGGTTGACGCGGTCTTCTCGGCTGGATAGAGTTGTTTGGCCTCGCTGGCATAGGCGCGAAGCGCCTTGGCACCTGAGGGCGCCCTGGGCGCTCAGGGCGCCCTGGCTGCTGAGGGCGCCCTGGATGCAGAGGGCGCCTCGGCCAGTAGTTAGCCGAACTCCTTTTTGCTTTACTTGTTTCTTGTACACCTTGGAGGCGCCCTAGACACTCAGGGCGCCCTACTCAGCTGCTGCCTCACTCCTTTGAGGCTCTCTGAGCTGCAGAAACACGTTCCTTTGGTCCTGCATCCAGGGTTAGTCCGAAAACAAAATAAAGCATTAATTTATACAGCCTTAGCTGTCTTGGTTCTGACTTTGGTCTCCAAAATGGAGCCCTAGGTCGAACCGACGCCTACTGTTCCCTCAACGGGGAACGCGTCCTCACCTACTCCTCTCGGGAGAATTTACCTGATGCCAACCGCTCCTTTGGTTGGACTTTTGCCTGACGGTCCTTTGTCAGGTCTTGGATGCCGAGCTGTCATTCGCCCGGTGCCTAGCAGTCCTTCGCTAGGGCTTTTGACTCTGGCTTTCCTTCGCCAGTGCCTAGCGGTCCTTTGCTAGGGCTTGCTTCCTTGGCATTCCTTCGCCAGTACCTAGCAGTCCTTCGCTAGGGTTTTTCCTGCACACTAGATTAACTTGTTAGAAAACAAATATGACTTAACTTTTGACCTATGTTGCCATTATCAAAACACAGGTTTGACTTAGGTGCATTCTGCACCAACAGAGTTGATCTCTCTCCTGAGTCACCCTGAGAAGGTCCTCGGTAACCGACACAGCCTTCTCGGACGCCAAGCGTTCCCTGTGCCGAGAAGTCTTTAGAGCCTGCTCTTGATCCTGCACGAGTTTCCGCAGGTGCTCGACTTCCTCTCGAAGGGCTCTGCTGATGCCGGCTTGCGTCACCCCTACCTGACGCTCATGATCGACCGCAGCCTCTGCCTGTAAGGCTCGATGGAGTAGGGCCTCCAGGCCTCCACTTGGGGCCCGGAGTACAAGCCTCGACCAACTGATACGCACTCCTCCGCCGCCTGCCATCGCACCGAGGGGTTAACAGTCATGTAGGGAAGCATACAATGCAATAAAATAATCCGCACCTTCAGGAGCGTCTCCCGAAGATCGGCTAGCGCTCCGGTCGATGCTTGCACGACTATCCCTTCCAGATTGCCTCGGTGAGATGCCTCGCCCCTTAGGGGGCGATGAATTCAGGCGGAGGGGAAGTCGGTGAACACCCAGAGCTACCGGTAGCACGATGGAGGGCCCGAAGTCATCACCCTCGGAGCTAGAAGTCTCCTCTGATAGAATCCCCTCAGTTGGAGTTTCCCTTAGTTGCACCGGAGGGGAAGATCGTAAGGAGGCCTCCAACGCTGCATCCAACCTCTCCCTTAGGCGATCTAGTTTCATCTGGTATTAAGGATATAACATCTTCTTACCCGGGGAAAGGGGGGCTAGGTTGACGGAGCTAGTGGGGGGCATTGGGCCGACTGCCGATGGAGGGGAGGCCGATGTAGCAGGAGGAGGAGCTGCTGCCTCAGCTGGTACAGTCGCTTCCTCAGGCACAGGAGGAAGAGGAGAAGAACGGGCATGATAGTGTTTTTTCCGGGAAGGGCCCAAGCCCTTGGGGAGCTGTCGCTTTTGCCGACCGAAGGGCCGGGTACCCGCAAGGGTAACAGAGGGAGGAGACTTTTCGTCCACCCTGGTGGGGCAACTTGCGCCCATGGGGGAGCCACCCCCGGAAGGAAGATCCATCACTGGAGCAACTGGCGGGGCCGGAGGCTCTTGCTCCTCGGCTGGAGGGGATGTAACAGTGACATCGACCCCTGCGAGTGGAGCGACCCCACGGAGCAAGACAGCAGGCCCCTCGGAGGACTCGACGGGAGCAGAAGGAGCGTCAGAAACGATCGGGGGAGGGTTCAAGGCCTCCTTGTGGGCCTCCTCCCACTTGATGAGCCGACTCATCGCCTTAGCATACATGACTTCCTCTGCAGAAGCCAAACAGAAAGAGCATCAGTCAGAACCAATGTGCGTGGGCGAAAAAGACGGGCATACCTAGGGGGGCTGATCTGCGTTACTCTAGGGCTAAGGCCCACCCGATACATAAGCTCTTTGCTCTGCACCAGCCCTGGGCTGCTGAACTCTATGCCCGAGAGTACCTCTCTAGCATGATGGTACATCGGGCTATGAAGAAAGCTCTCTAAGAGGGGAGGAGGCGGCAAATCTGCTATCCAACACAGAGGGCTGAAGGGCAAGGACGGTAGGCGAATGAAGAAGAATTTCTCCTTCTACCCCTTGTGCGAAGAAGGAAATCCTCCTAGAAATCTATGGCCCGGACGGGCTGCGAAGCTAAAAACTCCTCTCGATCCTATCGGGATGAAGAAAGAGTGGAAAAGGTGCAGGGTCAGAGGGAGATCGAAAAGCTTGAAGATAATATACACTCCCCCCATCTGTGTGAAGGCATTAGGAGCCATCTGATGCAACGGAATGCTAAAATAGGAAGCTATGTTTGTAAAGAAGGGGCTCCATCTGTCCTAAAAAGAAAGCCAGCATGCCTACTGGGGGCTCCACGGGTGTCTGGTCCACTTTAGGGATGACAACCTCCATCTCGGCCGGGACCCCATAAGCCTCGATGGTTGCTTGCAGGGCCTCCGACCTCACTCTTGAAGAGGCGGATTCGTACCATTCCACTCGATAGCCCTCCATAACCCCTAGACAGAAGACGAGAGGAAGACGAACTACTCACGCCCAAAAGAAGCTCTACAGGGGAGCACGACGAAGTGCACCCAGTCGACAAACCAGAAATAGAGGCCAACGTTTGCTTCGTCTCCTCTTATACCTCGGCAGGCACCTGCCTCGGCACAATGTGGAAAGGACACATGGAAAGCTAGAAATTGCTCCGTCCAGATAGTCGATCATCGCGAGTTAGCTGTACCAACACATGACCATGAGGACTTGTGAGGGTAGCCGTTATAGTACGTGGCGATAAGGCATTTGCACGAACATTTTGTTACCCTCGAGAAAGGAGATCATGGGCATCATTATGAGCCTTCGGGAATCGGAAAAGCCTTTTTGGAAACAGAAGAGGGCACAAAAAGGGATTCCTAGGAACACGAGACTGAGGAGATACGATCCACAAAGGCTTCCATGATTATGGCAAGAATGGGCGTAGAGACAAAGACCCAGGCGAATGTAACTTCTTCATCCCGGCACTAGTTTGATCAGTTAGCCACACTTCCCTTGATCAGACTTGAAGGGAGGGGCTTGTGATGGGGCTGGATAGCCCGTGCCCGATACAGGGGATGAAGAAGCCAGGGACATGACATAACCTCCCTCCTTGGGCCCCAGCCCCCCCTGGGGTGCCCTCGGGAAGGTCAGTCCAAGGATCCCTCGCAGAGGCCCCCGGGAGGCGGGGCCCCGAGAGTACTTCGGGAGATATCGCACCCTGAGATCCTCGAGCCCACCTCGGGATGCGGAGTCTTCACAACAGTCGACCTCGGGTGCCGACCTCCCCCTGCTCAATACGGGCAATCATCCCTGTTAGAAAAAGTCCACGCACCCCCCGAACGTCTCAACGAGAGAAAGAGTGATAACGACGCAGACTGTTTCAAAGGATATCCCTTTATCACCGAAAGCAAGGGGCGTGACCTAAGTATCGAAGACGTGGCACCGATAAAGGGGGGGGCACGACTTGGCTGTTGACGCCGGTATAAAAGATAGACCAACCCCTCCGGTAAAAGGGTTACGATCTCCTGTTTCTACATACTGTCTTTCTTTCTCACCACAATTCGGACAACCTACTAACTTGAGCGTCGGAGTGGACTCCGCCGGACCCCTGCCGGCGTGTCCCCCTAACGCTTGTGTTACTTTCGCAGGACCCCAAGTTCCTCATCGAAAGATAATGGAATATTATTACTCGGAAGATAATGGAATATTATAAGTTAATCCTTGTAATTCTATTACCACTATACTCAGAAGATAATGGAATATTATTACTGGATATTTCTGCTCCATTTCGTATGACAGCATTATCATCAAGCGTATTCCATATTTCTAAGAGGATTTCGTTAACAACATTATCACCCCTGAAAAATAAATTATAATTAAATTTGACAAACTTTCAAATTCATAATCAAGTGTTTCAGTAATTTAAAAAACAAACAAGCATCGATACAGATGCAATATCATACCTTCCTCGGTGTTTGATATGATATGATATCAGGCCCACGATGGACCTGATATAAGATGATATCATGCCCTCCTCAGGCTTGATATCATATCATATCATACCCGAGGAGGTCCTAAAATCATACCATATCAGGCCCTCCTCAGGCCTGATATCATACTGTATCAGGCCCAAGGAGGGTTTGAAATCATACCATATCAGGTCCTCCTCGGCCCTGATATGCTCTAATATCAGGCCCTCCTTAGGCCTGATATAAGGTCGTATTCAAGCATGAATTTATCGTAAGGTTAAATAAATTCTGAGAACCCTATTTATGTAATGCATGACATCGTTAGAGTCTTTTTCTAAACTAAAAATTATTAGGAATAGTTGATTATGTACAAAACTATGTTTGATACCATATCAGAGCATAACATGATATAGCTGAAATAAACCCTATAAGAACTCTTATACTATTTCTTTTTAACATATACACAAATTTTAAGTAGCTAAATCATACGTACATTACTAAATTTTTTTATTCCTTCTACCAAACAAACTATTGCTTAAAGTTTCTTCTTCAACACCTATCTTCCTCAATGATTCTTTTAAGTCGACTCTTTGAAGTCACCTCTAGAACACACTCTCACTTTCAACTCCCTCTTTTGCAATCGCAGCAAAATACAGTAAATGGTTCGTGATGAGTCGAGTTGTGCAAGACAGAAAGAGATATGTAGGGCGAGAAAAAGGAGAATACCTGGGCATCGGAACCACACTCTCTTATTTTAAAATGAAAACTGAAAAAGTAGTTCGGATGCGTCGGAAAGCTAACTGAGAAAGGGAATTATTGGCGGGAGGAGTATAAGAGAAAGAAGATAATTTTTAATGTGACTTTTGATAAAAATCAAATTTTAGAATGCTTTTTGATAATTTTGATTTCTCAGATGCATCGTTTGATAAAATACTTTTTCTTTTTCTCTCTCTCCCACCGTTCCCTGGATTCCAACTCCAAATTGTCACCCATGTCGATTTTATTGCTTGTGCTGTGATTATTGATGATGGCAAAGTGGAAATGTGACCAAAAGGATCCCCAAAAGAAGGAAGTGATCAAAGTTTCATATAATTGATGGGTGTACAGATCAAAAACCTCATCCTTACCCTCCATTACTCCTCATCCTCGCCCTCAAATTCCTTCTTTCTCCTTCACCCAGGTGCCTTTCTCTCTATCTCTGTCATTCTCCTTTCCCTAATTTGACTTCTGTTGCTTTCTTCTTCTCCTCCGGCCTTTCCTTCCTCTTTTCGCTAATACCTGTTGCATCTAATCTAAAGTTTGCATCTTCCGCTCAAAGGTTGCATCTTTTGCTCTCGTTACCACCAAAGTTTGCATCTCTATGTAAAAGTTTGCAACTTTGTCTCTCCCTGGCTCGTACTCCCGGTGCTGGGGACGGACTCAAGCTATCTCCTGCTTCGACCGTTGCGCGAGCTGTTTATCAACAGCGAACTCGATTATTTGGCTTTCTTGCGCTTGAAGGTCGAGTTTTGGAGGTTGGGCGAGGGTTTAAGTTCTCTCCGGTTGTTTGCATCTGCGGGAGATTGCTTTGGAACCATGATTGTGGAGGAGAGGAAGGGGATCAGGGATCAGTTTCCTGTGGGCATGCGCGTCCTTGCAGTAGATGACGACCCCATCTGCCTCAAGTTGTTGGAGGTCCTGCTAGTCCGCTGCAAGTATAAGGGTCTGTCCCCAGATTTGCTTATGTTTTCTTATCGTTCGTTTGCAATCTTCTTCTTCATCATACAACGTTGAGTTTTGTTCATCTTTCTACATCTGCTGAAGCAAAATACTGCTGTAGAATTTTTCTCCTTTTTTTTTTTTTTCCTTTTTGGTTAAAAGAATCGTTGTTTCTTTGTGGTTTAAGCCACTACTCTCCTATTTCTGTCATTCAACTGCATTAATGCTTACTTGTTGGACCTTTTATACTTCTATTTATTGTGTCGAGTATTGTTTTACTTGGAAGAAAAATTGAATGATTCTCTTTTGTATAGTTTTCATCCCAAAGCAAGATTTGAACTTATGGTCGTTTGAATTGGCTCTCTAGTTACGACGACTGATAAAGCAATTACGGCACTGAACATGCTGAGAGAGAACAGAAACACATTTGATCTGGTTATCAGTGATGTGCATATGCCGGATATGGACGGATTCAAGCTATTAGAGCTTGTGGGCCTCGAGATGGACTTGCCAGTTATCAGTAAGTCCCAACAACTTCTTCAAATACTAATGGTTTTTGTCATGACTATTAAATAATAGTGGTTATTGTCATGATTATTTTCGCTTGTCACGAACTTACAATTTTGTAATTGGGGTTCCCAGCAGAAAAGGAATCCAGTCTTTTAGTTTATGTTTTTGTTACCTATACCATTTGGTTTCTAAGAAAGATTTTTTTTTCCAATTAAAATGAGATTAATATGCTATGATGCAGTGTTATCTGCAAATGGTCAAACCCAAACTGTCATGAAAGGAATCAGTCATGGTGCCTGTGACTATTTGCTAAAGCCGGTGCGGATTGAGGAGCTGAGGAACATATGGCAACATGTCATCAGGAGAAGGAAGTTTGAAAAAAGAAGCAGTAATGATCCTGAGAATAGGGATGATGACTTTAAGACTCTTGGAAACTCAGTAGATGGTCATGGGGCAGATGATCTCAATAAAAATGTCACCAAGAAGCGGAAGGATCAGAGCGAGGCAGATGAAGATGATAGTGACGATAACACAGAGAATGATGATTCATCTAACCAGAAAAAGCCTAGAGTTGTCTGGACGATTGAGTTGCACAGGAAATTCGTTGCTGCTGTTAACCAACTGGGTATTGACAGTAAGTATTTTCATTTTTTGCTTTCCTTTATAGAACAGCGAAGAAAAGGGATTAGATGTACTGTAGGTCCATTACTGATGTGAAACTTTTCGCTTCTTGTTCTTTCTTATGCAGAAGCTGTACCAAAGAAAATACTTGACCTTATGAATGTTGAGAAGCTAACAAGGGAGAATGTTGCAAGCCACCTACAGGCATGTTTCTCAACGTTGCATATTATGAATTTATGGTGAAATTTATTTCGCTCCAGTATATTTTCCATCGTGAGCTTGCACCAACATCTCTGGCACTTGGCCACGGACCTATAAATGCTTTGAACAAATTAATTTTTTTAATAGACAGAAATGTCCTCTTGGAGTTCTAGAGTTAATGCAGTGATGAAAAGTATTTGAACTAGTCGATTTGTCATTTGTGCTTTCTTGTTTATTTCTTATTGAGGGAAGCAATTACATTTGCATTTCTTTTGATTGCAGAAGTATAGGCTCTATTTGAAGAGGCTCAGTGCAGTGGCTGGCCAACAAGCTTGCATGGTTGCAGCTGTAGGAAGTAGAAACTCATCATACCTAAATATGACTTCTCTGAATGGTTTCAGAAATTACTATGCAATTGGGGGATCAAGCCAACTGCCGACCATAGGATCTCTTCAACCGACCGGAGTTCTTGGTAGAATGAACACTTCATCAACTCTAGGAATGCAGGGGCTGTTGCCTTCCCGGACAGTTCAGCTTGTTGGAATGCACAAAAGTACAAACGATACTTGTAGTACTGAATTAGGAAATATTCAAGGGATCACTTCACCAGGCAACCATCAATTGAATTTGCTCCATGGGGTGCCTATGAGTTTGGAGGTTGAACAATTTCCGCAACTTAAATTGGAGCAAGAACGGAGAAACCAATTGCCCGCTGGCTTTTCTGGTGTTGGACTTTTGGTTGGTCCTAAAAGCAATTCTTTTCCTAGTAGTACTTCCAACTCTCTATTAGTTCAGGTGCTTAACCAACACAATCAATCAGGAGGAATACACAATTATCCATTGGCCAGAATGCCTTCCTCAAGTTCAGAGATTTTTGATTATGACCTTCAAGATGTTTCTCAGTTTACTTCTAATAGTAGATCTAGTGATGGCTCATGGCAGGGTGCTGCTGCGTCAACTGATCAGCCTATTAATGCATGGCCAACACTTGCCCCTTTCAGTAATAATGTCTTCTCTTCTGGGAACATTGGAGCAAATGTTTCTTCGATAGCTTCTCATCCAGTGACCAAAACTTATGAATGTCCAAACACAATGGCTGCTCCTCTGCATAATGCGATCACAAATAATAATACCAACAACCATGCTCCATCGGTAAATGATAGCACAGTTGCTGTGCCTCCTGTGCACAATGATTCAAGATTGTCTAATTTCAGCTTGGACAACTCTGCACCGAGATGGGATTATTCTTTTAATCCTAATGCTATCTCAAGTACTTGCTCAAGTTCTTTGTATCCCAAACATCAGAACAACAATGCAACTGCTCAGTTTCACACTTCGGACATTGCAATTGATGATACAAAGTTGACTGTCAATGCAGAAGGCCAAGTGAACTTTGGGGTATCACTCATCAGACAAGATTGCATGATCGACAGGTCAACTGTTAATAGTCAGCTTAATTTCAAAGGTGAACATGATTTGGAGACCTCAAGTTTGCATGGTGGCATAAACTCGAAAGGTTCCTGTCTGGCTGATGTTGTGAATTCCATGATCAAACCAGTAAGTACCTTTTCCATGTATACTAGTCGATTGTTCAATAACTGCATGCATGGGGTGAAACCTTTTCCATGTTTGCGGGGTGAAACCTTTTCCATGTTGCAGGGTGATGATACGTTTGGGGATATCGACATGGGGTGTGATCTCTACACAATCGGTGCTTGCATGTGATCTCATTGGATTTGAGCAATTATGGGTTGATGAGATTGTTTATGTTGGTTGTAGTTTATCTTTGTTTTTCTTAAAGAATCTAAAATTATGAACGAGAAGGTAGTTGAATTATTGCTTTATGGAAACATCTGGTTGAGATCACTGCTTGCTGCTGCCTATCGAATGCCCACAGTACTTGTTTGTTTTCTGATATGACATTCTTTGATCAATGTTTTATTAGTTAGGGGTTGAGTCTACATTAATGTCTGTAGGTTGAAATAAAGTCATTTGGCATGCAGAAGCAACTACATGACAGATATGAGATGACTATAATGTCTGTAGGTTAAAATCAAAGCATCTGTAATGCAGAAGCGACTCCATGACAGTTATGCGACTAAAGTCTTAATCTTTTTCTTTTGCTGGACATGATATAACATTCTCAGTTCTACCTATATGCATCTATTAACATTCAATTGAGAATGGAAAGTAGATGACTCCATAAAAAAACCGTTTTTTTTCGTACTACAGATGTCCATAAACACCACACTTAAAAATGTGTTTAATGATTTTGAACCTTCTTGGACATCTGAGATCATCTATGGATTATAGTGTGTTCTAGACTCATTGGTGGCCTTGGGAGTCCTGTTTAAAATGTTTAGGGCCTTCAAAATACTTTTAGAAAATTCTAAGTTGGACATCAAAGGTCACCAATGAATTTAAAATGTGGTCTATAATCCATAGACCACATTTCAAATACTTTTGGCCAAAGTATTTAATGACCCTAAACATCCAAAATTGGACATCCGAGATCATTTATGGATTGTAAACAAAATTCTAAACTTACAATGATCTTGAATGCCTAATTTGGAATTTTCAAAGCCATTGAACACTCAGTTAAAGGTACTATAGATGATCTCAAATATTATATGTTTTGCCAATCAAGGACTTTTGGAAGTGTTTGATGTTCCTAAACTCAATACTTAAGACCACCAAAGAGTCTAGGATGTTGTCTACAATCTATAAATAGTCTCAAACATCCAATTTGAGTAGTTTAGGATCATCAAATATTTTTGTTCAAGAATTCTTGATGGCCTTAAATACTCCAAATTAGAGACTTTGGGATATCTGAGATCATTTATGGATAGTAAACAAAATTCTAAACTTACAATGTTCTTGAATGCCTACTTTGGAATTTTGAGATCCACTTCAACTCTAGTGGAAAGGACGTAGGAAAGAATAATTTTCGCTTGATGAATCATGACTACAAGTGTACTTTATATGATTTTAATAATTATTTTGGTTTGCCTAATAATCGCGCACATGATTTTGGTAGTTCTTTTGATAGTTGTGAATTTTGGAAAGAGCCTGTTATTTGATTTTAATACTAGTATGTTTGGTGAATGATTTTTTTCCCTATCTTTAGTAGCATGAAGTAATCAAAGTTTTTATTCAAAATATATGAGTGATGACTTAATTTAGGATTGTTTTCCTCTTTGTCTAGTTTGGATAGTAGATAACTTTATAAATAATCATGAGTTATAAAAATTGTTAGAACTTGTGTTTCTATGGTGATCTCTTAAACTATATTTTGATTATTGGATGAGGCTTGGATCATTCCAACTCACTTGGAAAAATTATTATCCCTACATTTGCATTTGTGTTAGTGCTACACTTTTAAAATACAAAAAAAAAATTATTTGAATAAGGGATATAAAAAATAGTTATCATGAGTGGAAACCAGCATGTTACCCTTTGAGACCGAGTTAGGTTACCAGGGAAATAAATATTATATTTCTCTTGATTCCGAGCACGTTTGTGACACTTTGTGTAGTTTGAAAAAGACAAACCAAGCATGTGATAGGTAAGTGCCTATCGCCAGGAGCATAAGAAACACAGTTAGATGACGACTTGACTAGGCATAGAGATTGAAACTTGAAGAATTTTGGTCACTTATCGCACTTCAAAACCCAGTTTTCCGTTACACTGTATAATGAGTAGAACTATCTTTGGTAGAGGAGAGAGTGACGATGTAATATGAAAATAGAACTTTACGATTTTTAGGTGATGTTGAATAATGTCAACTTTGATTCTGGGTTTTATTTTCAGCAAACTTTAGCGAGAGCTAACAAGGCGTCTTCGGGGAGTATAGTATTTGGGAGTTTGATAACACACATCGCTATCAATTTGGGTTATGAGTTATATGGGCTGGATGTTTACAAGGCAGCCCCAAGATTGACCTTGATACTTGCTTGGCGATGAAAATGATTAGTAGGGAAGTAAGAGCTTATAGCTTTCTTAAGAATACTGGGTTTCCTCTCCTCCTACCCAATCCCGAACAAACTTCAGTTACAAACCCCGACTAGAATCATTACAGATACCTCGATAATTGATCTTGCACTCACTCTAGAGGACCATCCTGAGTTCTCTCATAGACCCAAGACCTCCCATGATCCTAAGCACCCTTATATACCTGAGCTTGCTAGACATTCATTCACTTATAGCGATACGAGGGGCTCCAATTTAATTTTCAGAATTTCGTGCTTCCTTGGACACTCTCTATGAAGAGCATGGTTCCTTCCATAATTTATTGGAGGGACACTTTTCTCTCTCTCTCTCAAGAGTAATTCTAAGAAGTACGTGATGGGTATGACTTGGCGGGTTTCCTAAGCGAATACTTGGTCGTCCTTGAAAGACCTCTCCATGTCTACAGATTAAAATTAATTTGAATGGAGACCCGTCTCCCAATGACCATCTCGTCATCGTATCGAACGATTCAAATTATAACTTGGATCTCAAATATCGAGCCTTGTAATTTGCCTAACTGTTCGATCGCGGAATGGACGACGAGTGGATCGTCGATTTTTGTGTTTATTATTAGGGTCCAATTAATTAATTATTAATCATGATTAACAAATAATCAACACAATAATAATTAATTAACTATCACATAAAATGATAAGAAAATAATAAGGAACCAAGAGAGAAATATACCTCTCTTTACCTCGTAGTCTTCTACCTTATGTCCTTTCCCTCCCGGACGTCGTGAGGGCGACGAGCTACCGAGAACCGAGACCACCAAGGGCTCACACCAATCCCACCTTCTTCCCTCCTAGCCGAAACCCTAACTCCAAGAGATAGAGTTGCACCGACCTTCTTCTCCTCCAATGCTTGCGCCGCCGGCTGTTCAAGACCACCCAAACACGCTGGCCACCGAGCAGCTGCCGAGGAGAGGATAGGGAAGAAGATGGAGAGGAAAAGACCTCTCCTTCCAACTTAAATCCGACCGAAACCTTCCCTCTTCTCAAGCTTGTGCCACTGTCGCCGCAAGTCCCTTGCGCCGCCTCCTTCCGGCTGCCGGCGCTTCCTCCCTCGCCGACGTACACGACAAAAGGGAGAAGAGGCTCCTCCCTTTGTCTAGTGATGGCTGCTCATCGTGAGGTTGAGGGAAGAAGAAGAAAAGGAGAAGGAGGTGACCTCCTCGCCTTTGTCGTGACCTAGGAGAGAGAAAGGGAAGAGAGGAAAAGCCATGAGTTGGATGATTAATTGGATTGATTAGCCTTGGTTTCATGATCCCATGGGGTATATATAGGGCTAAGGTAGGGAACAAGAGGAGGAGTTTGGTCTTGGCCCACTAATGGATCTAAAACCAATCCATTAATGAAGATCTATTCCACTAAAGGATCTCCATTAAACTTCCTCACCAACCCCCATATTTTCATATGAGTTCCACCTATTATGAGCACATCCATCTCCCGTGTTTAAGATATCGAATGCCTGTCGATTAATTTAAGTAATTTAAATTACTGACAATTTTAATTAATCAACTTCTGGCTCCTTGACTAGTACCACTCAACCTTATAATCATGTTGGATCAAATCCACCTGCAGGGTTTAACATGATGAACCTTATGAGCTCATCAAGGGGGCATCATCATCCCGACTCACCAAGACACTGATTCCATCAATAATCAATGACACACCATATAATTAATATTATTTCTCAATTTATCGGGCCTATTGATTTAGCAGAATAAATCTCGCCCATTGATAAATCAAAGAAATAAATATTAACTATACGCGCTCATTATTATATCGGGATTTAGGGATTGTACTCCATAATAATCCGAGGTCCAATCCAATTATTAAGTCAGTATAAATTGGATGACCTCTGGTTTTGGTCCTGCTCAATGCACACAAAGCACACTAGTATAATTCTATGGTCAAGACAAACCATACCTAATTACACTACAATCATCCCGATGGTTTATCCAACTCCATCTCGGCTGTGAGCCTCTACTTATACTATGCAAGGAACTGATAACATGATCTTCTATGCATCACCACACACCATGTTATCTACAATGTAAAGTATCAGACTTTTATGCATATACTAATATAAATACGCATCTGTGTTGTTGTTATTCTCTTTTCAAAATGTAGATGATCATATATATATAAAAAGAACAAGTCTTTTAGTATACACATCTAACAATTTCCCACTTATACTCAAAGACTTTGTTGTTCTCTCACTGCCATACATTTGACTCCCATATCCTCCACATGCCGATCAAAAGCTCTTGCTGGAAGAGCTTTAGTGAAAGGATCTGCCAGGTTGTCCTCCGATGAAATCTTGGCGACAGCTACTTCTCCTTGCTTTACGATTTCTCATATCAGGTGGTACTTGCGCTCTATGTGTTTACTTGCCTTATGTGCTCGTGGTTCCTTCGAGTTTGCAACTGCACCACTATTATCAGAATAGATTGTGATATATCTGAGCAAACCAAGAATCATATCCAAGTCCATGATGAAGTTCCTTAGCCATACAGCTTCCTTGGCTGCCATATACTTAGCTTCCATGGTGGAGTCTGCCACGCATTTCTACTTGACACTCCTCCATACCATGGCTCCCCCACATAAAGTAAACACAAACCCTGAGGTAGACTTACTCTTGTCCCTATCCGACTATAAATCCGAATCCGTATAACCCATAGGGACTAATTTGTTTGCCCGGTAAACCAGCATATAATCCCTAGTTCGTCTCAGATATTTCAATATATGCTTTACCACAGTCCAATGTCCCTGTTCAGGATTACTCTGATATCTGCTGACCATGCCCACGGCAAAGCAGATATCTGGTCTCATGCACAACATAACATATATGAGGCTTCCTACAGTCGATGCATAAGGAACCACCTTCATTTCCTCTATCTCCTTTGATGTTTTCGGACACATCTCCTTGGATAGAGGAACTCCATGCTTGAAGGGTAGAAAACCCTTCTTGGAGTTTTCCATGCTAAAACGAGTCAGGACGGTGTCTATGTATGAAGTTTGGGATAAGCACAACATCCTTTTTTGACGATCCCTTATGACCTTGATCCCAAGGATGTGTCCCGCTTCTCCTAAGTCCTTCATATCAAACTATTTTGACAACCATACCCTTACGTCTGATAATACTTTGACATTGTTGCCAATTAACAAAATGTTATCTATGTAAAGTACAAGAAACACACTACGTTTCCGTCACATCTCTTATATACACATGATTCATCCGGGCTTTAAATAAATCCATACGACTGGATTACTTCATCAAAGCGGATGTTCCAAGACTGCGAAGCTTGCTTCAATCCACAAATGGATCGATTAAGCTTGCATACTAGATGCTCTTTGCCCTTCACAATGAACCCTTCTGGTTGCTTCATGTAGATGGTCTCCTCAAGACTTCCGTTAAGGAAAGTTATCTTGACGTCCATCTACCATACCTCATAGTCCATATGAGCGGTAATAGATAAGAGAATCTGGATAGACTTAAGCATGACTACCGGCGAAAAGGTCTCCTCATAATCGATACCCTCTTTTTGAGTATACCCTTTCGCAACAAGCCTAGCTTTGAAGGTCTCAACCTTCCCGTCTGATCCTCTCTTTTTCTTGTAGATCCACTTGCATTCAATGGCTTTTACACCATTGGGTGGTTCTACTTGCTCTCAGACATGATTAGAATCCATAAATTCTATCTCAGAGTTCGTTGCCCTTTGCCAAGAATCTGTATCCCTCTCTTGGAGGGCCTCGTCATAGGTCCAAGGAACCAGTTCATGTTCACCAGGGACCAAGTCTGAAAACTCTCCCAAAAACATAAACCTTTCAGGTTGTCTAACAACTCTCCCATTGCGATGAGGTACCACCTATGTATCTTCTGTGACACGCGGTGCAGTGACTTGTGGTGTATCCTCTTGTACAGTTGGTCCTAAGGTCGGAACGCTCCCTCTTAATTCTTCAAGTACAAGTCTACTCCTGGGCTTGTGGTTCATCACATAGTCCTCTTCTAAGAATCTGGCATTCGTGCTAACGATTACCTTCTGATTCTCAGGATTATAGAACAAACCACCCTTCGTTCCTTTAGGATAGCCTACGAACAGACGTACTTCTGTACGAGATTCCAACTATCAGTATCTCCCTTCAGCACGTGTGCTGGACTGCCCCAAATCCGAATATGTCCTAGACTAGGCTTTCGCCCAGTCCACAATTCTATGGGAGTAAATGGGACTGACTTAGATGGTACCATATTTAGAATATACGCTGCCGTATCCAGAGTATATCACCAGAACGAACCTGACAACTCAGAGTAGCTCATCATTGACCTTACCATTTCCATAAGAGTCGTATTCCTTCTTTCTGCAACACCGTTCTGCTGGGGTGTGCCGGGTGTAGACAATTGGGACTGAATCCCAGCCTCTAACAAATATGTCCTAAACTCTCCTAAGAGGTACTCACCATCACGATCTAATCGCAGTGTCTTGATACTTTTGCCTTGATGTTTCTCCGCATCAACCTTGAATTCTTTGAACTTATCAAAGAATTCAGACTTGCGGCGCATCAGGTAAATGTATCCATACCTTGAATAATCATCAATAAAAGTGACGAAGTATTTAAAGCCACCTCTAGCCTGGATGGGCATAGGACCACAAAAATCAGAATGAACTAGTTCTAACACATCTTTGGCCCTGTACCCCTTAGCCTTGAAAAGCCTCTTAGTCATCTTACCTTCCAATCAAGACTCACAGGTCGGGAAGTCTTCCACTACCAATGAACCCAAGGGCCCATCAGCTATCAACCTCTAAATCCTACTAAGGTTAATATGACCAAGCCTAAGGTGCCAAAGATATGTCTGGTTCAATTTAGAAGGCTCCTTTCTCTTATTTAGGTTAGATGATGAGCTATTGACCTCTATTTGCATCGTGGGAGCTTTTGGTTCTAGAGTATATGGATTGTCAACCGTAGTACCCGAACAGATAATCTCTCTATTTCTCTTTATAACAACTCTGCTATTAAAAACAATAGAATATCCATCCTTTATTAATTTAGAAATCGAAATTAAATTCTTTCTAAAAGAGGGTACATATAAGCAATCTCTCAAAACCAACACTTTATTTCTCTCAAAAGATAAATATAAGTCTCCCACTGCAATTGTTGTCACCTCCGTAGCATTGCCCATATAGACAACGATTTCCCCATCAGCTAGTCGTCGGGTTTCCTAGAACCCCTACAGAGTATTGCAGACATGATTAGTGGCTCCCGTATCTACGCACCAGGTACCGGTAGATAGCACCACTAAACATGTTTCAATGACTAAGCACGAAGAAATACCTTTGTCTTGATGACGGGGACAGTTCACCTTCCAGTGTCCAGTTTGCTTACACTTGAAGCACTTGCCTCTCAACTTCTTCACGCCAGTCCGTGGTCCTTGCGATCCAGTTGCCTTCTTATACCCACCTTGTTTCTTCTTCTTCCTACCTTTCGGCACAGAAATAGAAACCTTTTGAGTGACCAAGGCCTGCGAACTCTGACAAAATAGGCCCTCTGTCGCCTGGATTTCTCCTAGCAGTTCCCCCAAACGTATATTCACATTTGTTCATATTGTAGTTGAGCCAGAACTGCTCAAAACTCCTAGGCAGAGACTGGAGTATAATGTCGACCTGGGTTTCCCCGTCGATCTGTGATTCCAATACCTCAATCTCATTGAGGTGAGCCATCATTTTCAGTACATGATCCCTAACGGGTGTCCCTTCGACCATATTCGTCGTCATCAAGCTCTTCATCGCAACCTGCCTGGCGGCCCGACCCTAGTGCCCGAAGAGCTCCTTGAGGTTTAGCATCATATCATTAGCAGTGGGCATGGCCTGATGCTGATGTTGCAGTACATTCGACATAGATGCCAGAATGTAGCACCGCACCATCTCATCTTCCTTGATCCACTTCTTGTAACGCTCTCTCTGCTCTTCACCAGAGTTCTCGCTAGGCTTTTCAGGACATTCTTCGAAGAGTATATATTTGTACTCCTCAGCAGTAAGGACAATGCCCAGGTTTCTTTTCCAGTCTATATAATTGGGGCCAGTAAGCTTATTTTCCTTAAGTATAGTAGGTAGTGGGTTAAAGGTCATTTTGAAAAATTTCTGAGAATCACAACAAGCACAACTTTAGATTTCTAAAATAAATTGATTCCTGAAACAATAAATTTTTGAAATCAACCAACACCTCAAACACTGAGAATTCGCATGTCATGTTAGTGTGGGCGTATACGAATTCTATATTCGTTAGAGGAGGTTTTACCCATTAATCTTACTATCTTGTTAACCTAACTTTTTGACAAATAAGATTAATAGTTGGTTCACTTCGGCCCTACAAATAATAGTAGTGACTCCGTTGGGGAGGATGCTAATATTTGTATCTAAGTGTTTACCATTACACGACACTAAGAAAATTATTTCCGATTATGTGTCTTCCGTTGGGGAAGTACACACGCTCTTCAATAATTTTCTATAATCTTTTCCGACTTAGTGATCCGCAAAACAAGCATATTCGTTATGGAGGAAGGCATTCAGAGCCGACGAGCGGGCTTGTTCACATCACTTATCGAACTGTAATGGAGGCCATGGGACCCTTAGGGTCCCTCTCCCACTTAGTTATTTAGTTCGAGGAATTTTACATGCACACACATGACAAGCACATAAACCAACAAAATGAAATAGAAAAATCCTAGATTTTCCAACTTTCATAGCCTTGGTCTCCAATGCGCCTCCATTCGTGTCGTCACCTCGTCCGCTCCTCCCTACACCATGCGCAAGCCACCTTGAAGGGATCTCCGAGCCAAGATGACCAGCTAATTTATTTGCATCCATCGATCCTATACTCCACGAAGGAATGTACATAAAATCTAGATCGAAAGTAAACAAAAAGCTCAGCTAAACACGTGTCGTATTTAATTACAAAAATTAAACACTATCTAGCCCCGTCAACCCCGAGGATTTAATTAATTTACAATAAAAGCACAACCAATCACATACATCTATTATTTTGGCCATGATAAGTTGGAATCTAGTGCCTGCAACACAAAGTTAGTCTACGCACATCCACATATCATTCAGTAAAATAAAATATATGAAAATGCGCAAAAATTAACCAATCCTTAACACACAAAATCGGAAACCTCAGCTTTGATACCAATTGATGGGTATGGCTTGGCGGGTTTCCTAAGTGAATACTTGGTCGTCCATGAGAGACCTCTCTGTTGGTGCGGAAGCACCATTTCGAACCTTGTTTTGATATTGGCAAAGAGTTCAAAGTTAAGTATTATTGGTTCTCTAACGATGTTACTCAAGTGTGCAGGAAAAGTCCTAGGAACACTAGGCACGAAGTCCTGGTTCTAAGAATTGGGCACTAAGACCTGGCCGCAGGCTGGGCAACTAAGTCCTGACATAAGGTTGGGCAATAAGTCCTGGTCGTGGACTGGGCACTAAGACCTGGCCGAGGGCTGGGCACCGAAGACCTGGTGAGTAAAGCTGGACACTAAGACCTGGCCGAGGGCTGTGCACCGAAGACTTGGTGAGTAAAGCTGAGCACTAAGTCCTGGACGAGGGCTGGGCACCGAAGATCTGGTGAGTAAAGCTAGGCACTAAGACCTGGTGAGTAAAGCTGGGCACTAAAACTTGATCCGGGGGATTGGGGAAAAGTCCAACCGGAGGAGCCGGTTGGCAAACGGGTAAATTCTCCTGAGAGAAGTAGGTGAGGACGCGTTCCCCGTAGAGGGAACATTAGGCGTCGGTTCGACCTAGGGTTCCATTTGGGAGACCCAAAGTCAGAACTAAGACAGCTTAGGCTGTAAATAATGTTTAATATATCATGTATATTTGCTTCTTGTGTTTGGAATTAACCCTGGTTGCAGGAAACGAAGAAATGATGTTTCTGCAGCTCAGGCGCCTCATTGGAAGGAGGCGCCTCACTGGGCTAGGCGCCTGTGTGGATACAGGCGCCTCAGTGCAACGCCAAACCAAGCCATCGAAGCAAACTGCGGGCCACGGAAGCCTTTGGACCAGGTCAAGCTAGGCGCCTGTGTTAACACAGGCACCCCAGTTAGCTCAGGCGCCTTAATGAAGGAGATAGGCGCTGACCAAGCCTGTGGATTAGAGTTCGCGTAGGAGAGACCACGTGTCAGGCGCCCCCTTCAACACAGGCGCCCCAGCGACCAGTATAAATAGGGGTTCACCCTCAAGGCTTCAGAACAACTCGAACATCTCACTCTCAACACTTTCGTTCAAGCGCTACACTCCGACATGCTCCGCACTCACGATTCAGGCACCGACGACGACCCGCTGCTCCGAACTTCCAACCACTCCGGTCGTTGGTAAAAGTTTATTTTCGTAAAGTGTTGTAATTTCATTTTCAATTCTATATTTTGTACTCCAACTTGTAAACATTTTTACGAACATAGAATTGCCCATCGTAAACGGTCAAGGACCGTGGGCCTTGGAGTAGGAGCCGACTGTGACTCCGAACCAAGTAAAAAGAAAGATTGTTAGCGATTGTTTTTGTGTTTTCCGCTGCGTAATTTCTCTTAATCATTCGAAAATTTTACGATCGATATTCACCCCCTCTATCGATTTACCCGATCCAACAAGTGGTATCAGAGCCAAGTCGCTCTTCACCAGACTAACAGCTGACGGAGCAAAGACGCCAGGAGTTGAGGGGGAGCCAGGGGTGAATCAGGTACAATTTTTTTAAGTATGTCAATTTTTAAATTCCATATTATATGTTTCAAGTGCAGGGAGAGAGGACACTATAAAAATCAGTGTTCTACTCGTAAGAATCGCTCCTCACCGGTGACAAAGGAAATACCAGCACAAGGAGTTCGGAGGGACAAGAGCCACGTACAGTGCTTCAAATGCGAAAAGTACGGACACTACAAAAATAAATGTCCGGCAACGGTACGCAAAATTTACGTTCCGAAAAATTTTCAAATTCCTACACTGTCATATGATAAGTTAGGTAATTTCTCTGAAAAATTAAAATTACTGCATAGTTAAATTAACATTTTACATGCTCAATTAGAAAATATAGATATTTCTAAAATATCAGAAATTAATTGTTCAATCCATAATATCAATTCAATGATTTTTGAAATTAATTCCGATAATATTGAAATTAATTCTAATAATATTGAAATTAATTCTAACAATATTGAAATTAATGCTGATAACATTAATTCTGAAAACTCTGAAATTATTGAGGATAATTTTGAAATTCTTAAGAATAATCCTGAAATTAACTCTGAAAATATTAAGGATAATCCTGAAATTAATTCTAAAAATTTTAAGATTAATCCTAAAAATATTGAAGATATTTCTGAGGATATACATGATTTTTTTGAAAATATTTTTAAGGATATTAAAGATGATGTTAAAGATAACATTGAAAATATGTCTGAAGGTTTTTCTGAGTATATTGAAAATGAAATCTTTTGAGATAATAATTTAATTAGTTACTTGGATAATCCTGAAACATTAACTAGTGGCCCAAATTACTCCACCTACTATGAAGATGTAGAAGGATGTGATTTTAATGATGAGGATGAGGAGGAAGATGAATTTTCTACAATTAAGGCCACAGTTAATAAAATTTATAAAAAGTCAAACAAATCAAAATTGTCAGAAAAAATTAAAAAATTAGATAAAGAAGAAACAGTAAATGAATCAGATATTTTCGAAATAATGAAAATGATGAAATTAAACCCACAACTTTTAACCAACCCAAAAATTTTGAAACATAAATCAAGATAAATCTCAAAAATTTAATTAAATTTTAATTAATTCTTTTTACCTTAATTATTTCATCCTTAATTAATCGTTAACTTTAATTAATCTTTTTAACCTTAATTTTTAAATTATTCTAAATTTAAGTAATCCTTAATTAATTTAATGTTAGTTAATTCGTAATTAATTTAATTTTTAATTCGTAGTTAATTTAAGTAATCATTAATTAATTCAAATTCAATTAATTCTTAATTAATTCAAATTAATCCTTAATTATATCAACCTCAATTAATTCTTAATCTAATTAAATCTTAATTAATTCAACTTCAATTAATTATTAATTCAACCCTTAATTAACTTAATTCATATCCAATTAAATCTTAATTAAATTAATAAATTCATTTAATTCTTAATTAATTTAACATTAATTAAATCATAATAAACTGCAACCAAATAAAATCCTACCCAACTGAAACCCCCAACTAAATAACAACAAATATGTCAAAGTGGGTTGGCATATTCGCGGGTTCACACGACATGTATCAAATCGGGAATTTGATACATTTTTAGAAACTTAATTAAATGCCTTGACTTGTTTGAATCATGCATTAATGCCATGTACATGCATCTGCTATTTCTTTAAAATTTATGTCATGTCATTCATGTTTAATTTTATGCATGATTTAGAACGGTTATAGGAAAAAGACTAGTTGAAACTTGAACAACCTAGTATTAGGTGGAGGTGAGATGATAGTACTGTTTGTTGGATCGAGAGATGCGATAGAGGGGGGGGGGTGAATGTCGCAAATCGTTCGGATTTAAAAAGAGCGGGTGCGCAGCGGAAATAAAAGAAAAACAGAACAATGCAAACACAGTCGGTTTACTTGGTTCGGAGCCTGGGTCGACTCCTACTCCAAGGCCCACGGTCGTTGACCGTTTTCTGCGGGCAATTCTATAAGTTCGTAAAAGTTTACAAGACAGATTATAACAAGAACAGTTTAGTAAACTTTAAATGCAGCTCTTCGTTACCGACGTCCGGTGTAGATCGAAGTTTCGGAGCAGCGGGACGTCGTCAGCTTGAGTTGGAAGATTTCTGGAGCGTGTCGCGGAAGCAGAAGAGCGCAGAAGTGTCGAAGCAATTGATTATTTGAAGAAGGAGGTCGAGGGCCCTTTATATAGGGCCTGGGGGCGCCCTGGTCGACGGGGGCGCCCCCCACGTGGCTTCCGATCCGGTGATCGCTTCGGTCAAGGCTGATCTCTTCATCTTCGGGATCAGCTTTGACCGGGGCGCCCCGAGCGCGCGGGGCGCCCGGGTTGACCGGTCAAACCCTCATCCTTTGGCTTCGCGAGGGCAGCTGATAGTCGGCGTGGCACTGGGGGCGCCCGGAATGCGCGGGGCGCCCGGAACAACCGGGGCGCTGCGAAATGCTGCTGTCGGAGCTTTTTCTTGGTCTGCTGACTTGGGTTGACTCTGGGGGCGCCCGTAACCTTCGGGGCGCCCTGCCCAGCTACTGCCTCACTCCTTTGAGGCTCTCTGAGCTGCAGATACACAGTCCTTCGGTCCTGCATCCAGGGTTAGTCCAAAACAGCAAATATTATGTTAGTTTATACAGCCTTAGCTGTCTTGGTTCTGACTTTGGTCTCCAAAATGGAGCCCTAGGTCGAACCGACGCCTAATGTTCCCTCAAGGGGAACGCGTCCTCACCTACTCCTCTCGGGAGAATTTACCTGGTGCCAACCGGATCCTCCAGTTGGACTTTTGCCCGGCAGCCCTTCGCCAGGTCTTGGTTTTCGCCTAGCAGCCCTTCGCCAGGACTTGGTTTTCGCCTAGCAGCCCTTCGCCAGGACTTGGTTTTCGCCCAGCAACCCTTCGCCAGGACTTGGTTTCTTGACAGCCCATCGTCAGGTGCCTAGCATCCCTTCGCTAGGACTTGGTTTTCGCCCAGCAACCCTTCGCCAGGACTTGGTTTCCTGACAGCCCATCGTCAGGTGCCTAGCAGCCCTTCGCTAGGACTTTGTTTCCTGCACTCTCAAGCAGCATTGTTAGACAACAAATAACCCTTAACTTTGAATCCTTTGCCAATATCAAAATAAGGTTCGATCTGGTGCTTCCTGCACCAACAATCTCCCCCTTTTTGATTATGGCAACACAATTCAAAGTTAAGGAAAAAATTACAACAGTTAAGAGCATAAGGTAAACACTGAAGCATAACTGTAAGTCAGAATTGATAAAAGAATCAATTTGTGAAAACTTGTCGTAAAATCTTTATTTTTCATACTCCCCCTAAAACCCTGAATACTTGTGTTATAAAATACTTAACATACTTAACTTTGATACTTAACTTTGACCTTTCCTCCCCCTTTGACATATATCAAAAGCATACATGGGTTAGTAAGGTTTCTAATGGGGAGTTTTGAGTTCTACCAAAAATAAGTTTTTGACAAAGTATTTTTCAAAAAAAGAGCAAAAGTATTTGTATCCATAGTCACTTTTGAAAAGCAAGCTTAAACTTTGTTAAAAAACCCTTTTTCTCAGACAAATTTTGATTACTAAGGAAAATTTTATTTAAAAAAACATGCACTAAAAATAACTTCGAACCACTTAGAAATGCTTAAAATTTTGAAATAGCTTAAAAATAAAATTCCCTTTCTCTCCCCCTTAATGTAAAACTCTTCTCCTTATGTTTTAGACCATTTTTAAGTCTAATATAAAAATATTTTGAGAGAAGTTTTAAGGAGAGCGTTTGTGTATCAGAGCCTATGAGTTTTGAAAGCATGAAAATACTTAGTATAATTCTTGAAAGTATAGCAAAAAGTTTTAAATTGCACCAACAAAACTTTATTTGGAAAAGTATTGAAAAGATATTTTATATTTGTAGGCCAATCTTTTAGAAAATTCACGCACTTAGAACAATATTGCCTTGAAAAATATTTATACGCACTTAGAACAATTTTGAACTTGCAGTGCATGAAAACATATAATTTTGAAAATGTTCAATAATTCTTTTAATTTCATCTCCCCCTAAACTTGACCCAGTCCTAGGAAGCTTGTTGACTACAAGCGATCTTCCTCTGAGTTTTAGGGTTTGATTTAAATTATAAGAATTATCTAATAACTTCAAAATAAATAATTACCAAAATTTTTTTTCAGAAATTCTTCTTTTGAATCAAACTCCCCCTAAATTTGACACATCCTAGGAGTCCTAGTAGATCATGAAGTGGACCTTCCTCTGTGTCTTTAGGGTTTATTAAAAACAAAAGAATAATTTTGAATAATCTTCTGAGTATGAAACTTTCAAGGAGATAAATTTTTGACACCTCAATTTGAAGTAATAATAATAACACAGTTTTTGAAAAGAAATATTTTGAAATAATTTTTCAAAGAGATAGTAATATACCAAGAATTTTGAGTAATTTTTGAAGGCCTTATTCTGAAATGATACTAAATTTTAGAGCATCAGGTTTTGAGAATAAATCTAAAAAGAACTCCCCTTGTATTCGACTTGTCTTAACTTTATCTAAGTGCTTGAAGGGTCTTTAGCATTAACTAGGTTTGACCATGTTTGACTCAGTTGACTAAGGTTTAACCATGTTAATCATGGTTTGACTATGTTGAAATTATTCTCTGAATGAAAACACAACATAAAAGAATTTTTAATTTGAACTTAATTTTCCTGTCTCACCCAATCTAGGGTTTTCAAACAGTTAGCCTTAAAAGTTCTTGTGAGACAGGTTTGAAGGTAAAAATAATTTTAAAAAAATGTTTAACTTTGAAAAAGAAAAAAAATGTTTATTTTTGAAAAAGTATAATTGACTTCGAAGACAGATTTGAATTTGAAAAAGAGTGATTTTGAAAAAGAATTTTTGAAAACAGGTTTGAATCTATAATTATTTGAAATTTGTGTTAGATTCGAATTTGACATAAGGTAATTTGAATTTGAATTTCAGAAATTGGCTTCCAGGTCTTGGCGAGGCACTAGGCCTTCTTTGGCTGTAGCCTTATGGGATCATCCACCCTTTCCTTGACAAAGCCTTTTAATGAAATTTCATTTTCAAATTAAATTAGGTCATTTTCTGGTCTAACTAGCTTGGGTCTTAGATCGGTAGCTTCGGCTGGTTTCACCAGTCTAAAGAGACCAAGTAGACTTGATCTTATTAGAGTTGGTTTCCCCAACGTACTATCATCTCACCTCCTCCCAATACTATGTTTTCAAATTTCAAGTAATTGATTAAGTCCTTAAGCTATCTAGTCCTATGAATAGCCAAAACAAAACTTCAGATAATGTCATAGTGAGGAGAAATTTCTGGATTTTCTAAGTTTGTAAAATTATTAATCAGTTTTTCTTGTATATCAATTTTAATTTTCAAGGTCTCATTTTCTTGTCTTAACATTTTGAATTTTGACTTTGCTAATATACATGATTTCATTAAGTTATCTAAGCATGCATCCATATCTAAACTTGACCAAGGGAGATTAATTAAACTATCAGTATTCAAGGTAAAGAGTTGATTTGGATGTAAATTACAGTTACCCATTTTGGTTGGTTTCCCTGGATCTTTGTAACGTTTATCTGTGCATTCCTCTTTGTAATGCCCAAACTCCTGACACTTGAAGCATTGAATGCGACTCTTGTTCTTTCGTGCTTTTGGAGCTCGTTTCTTTGTTGCCGTCGGTGGTATCGTTTGAATCTTACGGGTAGGACACTTAGTTTGGTAGTGCCCTCTTTCCCTGCATATGTAGCAAATTATATGATTTTTAAAATTCAAATTTGTAATTTTACCTTTTGATTCCTTATTAGGAATCTCCCCCTTAATTGTTGCTGTCTCGGATCTAAATTCATCTTCTAATTCCGTGTCTGAGTCGGACTTGGGTACCGGTTGAAGCTCCTTCTTTGATGGTTCTCTTGGAGTTTTCCATGCAAAAGTTATACCTTCCTCGACCATTGCAGTATCAGCTTGATTATTTAATTCTAATTTAGAAAAGAATTTGAAATTGGTTACCATCTCAGTCAGTTCGTTGTCTGATTTTGCTGGTTCGATTTCGACTCTGGGTTCAGGTTCAGACTCTGACTCGGCTATCTGTGCTTGGACCGAGAGTGCGAGATAATTTACCTGATCTTCTTCTTCATCTGAGATTTCTTGATGAAGATTGATCAATTTCTCCCACATTTCTCTAGCACATCCAAATGAACCGACTAGCTTGAGTTGTTCGTTGGTTAGACCGCATTGAAGAATTGCAGTTGCTCTTGCATCAGTCTCAATTTGGTTGAGGGTTGGTTCATCCAGTTTGTCCCATGCAATTGATAGTTCATCTTCTGTATGGAGGTGGAACCCTGTTTGAATGATCATCCATATGTCCATATGGGTCTTCAGAAGGGACTCCATTTGTCTTCTCCAAAAGCTGAAGTTCTCGCCGGAGAATAGCGGTGGACGGGCACTGTTCCACTCTTGGTTGGCCATAAAATAACCTCTTGCACACAAAAGAACTAACAGAATGTACCAAGACTTGGTCTTGGATTAGTAGTGCGGGAGAAGAAGAGAAAAATTTGCCCAAAAAAATTGCACGAATTTCGAGGCAGAATAATAATAAAATAATAATAAAAAATTTGAGACAAAATTTTTGGGAAATGAATATTCTGATTAATGGTAAAAAATAAGAGTTAAAAGATTGCTCGAATTAAAGTGGCACGAATTTCGAGAAATAATATTAAAATAATAATAAAAAAAATTTATGACAAATTTTTAAGAATTGTTCGTTTTATTAATGCAGACTTATGGTGAAAAGATGAAAATTCAAAATTGAAAAAGGCGAACGAGATTGAGTTGCGTTGATTAACAAAAAGAAAAGAAATAAAATTAAAAAATTCGTAAATCCGAAAAAAACTTTCAAACTGGTGGTTGCACCAAGTTTGAACTACCCCGCTCTGATACCACTTGTTGGATCGAGAGATGCGATAGAGGGGGGGTGAATGTCGCAAATCGTTCGGATTTAAAAAGAGCGGGTGCGCAGCGGAAATAAAAGAAAAACAGAACAATGCAAACACAGTCGGTTTACTTGGTTCGGAGCCTGGGTCGACTCCTACTCCAAGGCCCACGGTCGTTGACCGTTTTCTGCGGGCAATTCTATAAGTTCGTAAAAGTTTACAAGATAGATTATAACAAGAACAGTTTAGTAAACTTTAAATGCAGCTCTTCGTTACCGACGTCCGGTGTAGATCGAAGTTTCGGAGCAGCGGGACGTCGTCAGCTTGAGTTGGAAGATTTCTGGAGCGTGTCGCGGAAGCAGAAGAGCGCAGAAGTGTCGAAGCAATTGATTATTTGAAGAAGGAGGTCGATGGCCCTTTATATAGGGCCTGGGGGCGCCCTGGTCGACGGGGGCGCCCCCACGTGGCTTCCGATCCGGTGATCGCTTCGGTCAAGGCTGATCTCTTCATCTTCGGGATCAGCTTTGACCGGGGCGCCCCGAGCGCGCGGGGCGCCCGGGTTGACCGGTCAAAGCCTCATCCTTTGGCTTCGCGAGGGTAGCTGATAGTCGGCGTGGCACTGGGGGCGCCCGCGACACGCGGGGCGCCCGGAATGCGCGGGGCGCCCGGAACAACCGGGGCGCCGCGAAATGCTGCTGTCGGAGCTTTTTCTTGGTCTGCTGACTTGGGTTGACTCTGGGGGCGCCCGTAACCTTCGGGGCGCCCTGCCCAGCTACTGCCTCACTCCTTTGAGGCTCTCTGAGCTGCAGATACACAGTCCTTCGGTCCTGCATCCAGGGTTAGTCCAAAACAGCAACTATTATGTTAGTTTATACAGCCTTAGCTGTCTTGGTTCTGACTTTGGTCTCCAAAATGGAGCCCTAGGTCGAACCGACGCCTAATGTTCCCTCAAGGGGAACGCGTCCTCACCTACTCCTCTCAGGAGAATTTACCTGGTGCCAATCGGATCCTCCAGTTGGACTTTTGCCCGGCAGCCCTTCGCCAGGTCTTGGTTTTCGCCTAGCAGCCCTTCGCCAGGACTTGGTTTTCGCCTAGCAGCCCTTCGCCAGGACTTGGTTTTCGCCCAGCAACCCTTCGCCAGGACTTGGTTTCTTGACAGCCCATCGTCAGGTGCCTAGCATCCCTTCCCTAGGACTTGGTTTTCGCCCAGCAACCCTTCGCCAGGACTTGGTTTCCTAACAGCCCATCGTCAGGTGCCTAGCAGCCCTTCGCTAGGACTTTGTTTCCTGCACTCTCAAGCAGCATTGTTAGACAACAAATAACCCTTAACTTTGAATCCTTTGCCAATATCAAAACAAGGTTCGATCTGGTGCTTCCTGCACCAACACTGTTGAGGCAATCTGTGGTCTGGAGCGACCAAGTGTTTTGATGTTTGGGCAAAGGGTTTAAGTTACGTTTACCCTTGTGTTCTTATATGTGTATGTTGAGTGTGCAGGTTGTACAGGTACACATATTGACTTGACTGGACGGCCTCGGTACGGTGAAGGGTGGCATGGAGACAAGCTGGAGGCTTGTGTGCACCCGACGGACTTTGGAGAGCAGGGACGATGAGCTGAGGGGCATGGACTTCGAGGCATGCGTGAAGGATGACATGGAGGCAAGCTGGAGGCTTGCGTGCATCCGAGGGACGGGAGCCGAAGGCAATAGTCGAGACTGCGGATGAGGAGTCTGTCGAGTCGTGAGGGTACGAGTTCTGTGTGATTGTACTCGGGAAATCCTAGGGTTTGAGTGCGGAGTGGAATGTGTTGAGGCAATCTGTGGTCCGGAGTGACCAAGGGTTTTGATGTTTGGGCAAAGAGTTTAAGTTAGGTTTATCCGTGTGTTCTTATATGTGTATCTTGAGTGTGCAGGTTGTACAGGTTACACATATGGACTTGATTGGACGGCCTCGGTACGGTGAAGGGTGGCATGGAGACAAGTTGGAGGCTTGTGTGCACCCGAGGGACCTTGGAGAGCAGGGACGATGAGTTGATGGGCGCGGACTTCGAGGAATGGGTGAAGGATGGCATAGAGGCAAGCTGGAGGCTTGCGTGCATCCGAGGGACGGGAGCCAAAGATGAAGAGGGCGCGAAGGCAATAGTCGAGGCTGCGGATGAGGAGTCAGTCAAGTCGTGAGGGTACGAGTGCTGTGTGATTGTACTCGAGAAATCCTAGGGTTTGAGTGTGGAGTGGAATGTACTCAGGAAGGGTAACCTTAGTTGGGTGAGTAGACCAGTCGACTGGCCTGGGGGGTGAATATAGCCAGACACCAAAATCGCTTTCACTTAGGAAATTTCTGCACTTAGGTTAGTAACACACAGCGGAAGCAAATACAAAGCAGAGTAATGCAGAAACTAAACCCTAGTCTAAGCACATTCACAAAACGCTAACAAAGAGGATTTACAAGGTTTGGGGATAACTTGCCTCTACTCCTTGGCGTGCCCGTGAGATGGGCGATCCCTTGATCATCGGCAAATGAAGCCCCAGAAAATCCGGATAGAAAGCAACCTCCTTCTCGGTGGAGTAACCTCTCTACAGCATTTCAAGATGAATGAAGTATTAAGTACAGGAAATACAAGAAGGAATCTTACTGAGCACTAAGAACTGCAAGAACACAAGCGAACTCCTCACCGAGCTCCACTCAGCATAGATCTCACGCAAGAACTCCCTTCTTCGTGTCTTCTCGCTGATGGACTCGCCAAGCTGCTCGTTTCTTCCCAAGTGCTCAAGTAACAGATGGTTGCTCAAGAATCACAGTTGCTTGCTCAAGAGATGGATCAAAGTTGTCGCAAGAACACAAGTGTTGTAGCCAGAGAACTGAACTGATCAAAGAAATTAATGAGACTTCTTAGCCACCAAGCCCTTAAGTCTCTGCTCACTGATCCCAGGTCCCAGGCACGCCTCTGCAGCTCCCAGCTGCTCACCAACTTCTCTGCAACAGCCTCAGCTATCCTGACCACCTCTGGACTCACTGAACTCTCCAGCCAAGCCCAGGTCAGCTCGTCAGCTTCCTGCCGTTCCAAGCCCGCGCCATCCATCGTGACCTGAGAAGGAGAAACAAACAAACCTGCTCTAAGGAAAGACTCCCATTGACCCTCCTTGAGTGTTTGAATCCATCCCTGTCATCTGCACACTTAATCAGAGGTTTAGCAAATAAAATCAAAGTTACATCAGTGATAGCAGAGAAAATCAGAACGAAATCGGAACGCAATCAGACTTCTAACACCGCTTTTGGAATAAAGTTGTCAGCTACTGATCGGTCACCGAACCGATCAGGGTGACTCCTGATCGGTCACCAGACTGATTAGGATAGGCTCAGACCGATCAGGCTCCAACCTGATCGGTCCCTAACGTGCAATCAGAAATCGCGACTTCTTCGTGATCGGTCACCAGACCGTTCCCAAGTCGTGGATCGGTCACCAGACCGATCCACCCCTTTGTAGGGTGATTTCCCAGATTCGTAGTCCAAACCTCCTGATCGGTCTCCAGACCGATCAGGCCACCCTCCGACCGATCAGGCTCCAACCTGATCGGTTATAGTGAGAAGTCCACGACATTTGATCGTTCACCAAAATGATCCGAATAGTATCTCTGATCGGTCACCAGACCGATCAGGAGCCAAGCAGTAAGGTTCCCAAACTCACTGTATGCTCCCTGATCGATCACCAGACCGATCAAGAGCCAAGCAGTAAGTGAACTGTATGCTCCCTGATCGGTCACCAGACCGATCAGGAGCCGAGCAGTAATGTTCCCAAACTCACTGTATGCTCCCTGATCGGTCACCAGACCGATCCACGAGGGAACTCCGTGCCAACTTCCCTGATCGGTCACCAAACCGATCCAGGCAAGGCCAAATCCACTCTAAGTCAAGAGAACAAGCCTCCAGCCCTTCTCTGACTCGTCCTTGGTCCCTCGGACCAAGACTCTATGCCCAGTCTCACTCACCGGTGTTGGTGCAGAATGCACCCAAGTCAAACCTGTGTTTTGATATTAGCAAAAGGGTTCAAAAGTTAAGGGTTAATTGGTGTCTAACAAGGTTCTTGAGTGTACAGGAAAAGCCCTAGCGAAGGAATGCTAGGCACTGGCGAAGGACTGCCAGAATGACAAAGCCCTAGCGAAGGAATACTAGGCACTGGCGAAGGACTGCCAGAATGGAAAAGCCCTAGCGAAGGAATACTAGGCACTGGCGAAGGACTGCCAGAATGGACAAAGCCCTAGCGAAGGAATGCTAGGCACTGGCGAAGGACTGCCAGAAGAAAAGACCTAGCGAAGGGCTGCTAGGCACCAAGCGAAGGGCAGCTTGGTACCTCAAGACCTGGCGAAGGGCTGCCGGGCAAAAGTCCAACTGAAGGATCCGGTTGGCACCAGGTAAATTCTCCCGAGAGGAGTAGGTGAGGACGCGTTCCCCTTGAGGGAACATTAGGCGTCGGTTCGACCTAGGGCTCCATTTTGGAGACCAAAGTCAGAATCAAGACAGCTGAGGCTGTATAACCTATTATTTTATTGTTTTATTGTGTTTTGGACTAACCCTGGATGCAGGACCGAAGGAACGAGTGTCTGCAGCTCAGAATGCCTCAAAGGAGTGAGGCAACCGCTGACCAGGGCGCCCGGAGTGTCCCGGGCGCCCCCATGGTGAACACAAAACACAACAAGACAAGAAAGACTTCGACAGTACATACCCAGGGCGCCCCCGCTGTCCCGGGCGCCCTCATAGCGAACCAACTCAGCCGCGTCTGCGCTACACGCCCAGGGCGCCCCCGCTGTCCCGGGCGCCCCCAGCCAAACTTACCGAGGAGAGCTCAGCGCTGCAGATAAGGCTTTGACCGGTCAATGCGGGCGCCCCGAGTCATCCGGGCGCCCCGGTCAAACCGGATCCCGAGGATAAGGGGATCAGACGGCGACCGAGCAACAACCGGATCTGCTGCCACGTGGGAGGGCGCCCCCGTCGACCAGGGCGCCTCCAGGCCCTATATAAAGGGCCCTCGACCTCCTTCTTCACATCATCAATCACTGCGACACTTCTGCGCTCTTCTGCTTCCGCGACATGCTCCAGAAACCTTCCGACTCGAGCTAACGACGTCCCGCTGCTCCGATACTTCGATCTACACCGGACGTCGGTAACGAAGAGCTGTATTTAAAGTTTACTAAACTGTTCTTGTTATTATCTTTCCTGTAAACTTTTACGAACTTATAGAATTGCCCGCAGAAAACGGTCAACGACCGTGGGCCTTGGAGTAGGAGTCGACCCAGGCTCCGAACCAAGTAAAACGACCGTGTTAGCGTTGTTTTTGCTCTGTTTTATTCCGCTGCGCACTTACTCTTTTTAAATCCGAACGAATTGCGACATTCACCCCCCCTCTCTCGCATTTCTCGATCCAACAAGTGGTATCAGAGCGGGGAATTCAAACTTGGTGCAACCACCAGTTTGAAAATTTTTCGGATTTCTTTCGTTTTTCTCTCTCAATTTTTTTTTAAATTTTCGTTCTAATTTTTCTTTCAAGGTTGGTGCAACACCCCTTGAAATTATTTTTATTTCTTTTCTTCCCGCACTACTAATCCAAGACCAAGTCTTGGAATATTCTTGTTTTTTTTTAATTTCAGAACAAATGGCCATCCAAGAAGGCTTTAGCACCGCCAGACCTCCACTTTTCAGTGGAGAAGACTTTCCTTACTGGAAAAGTCGAATGGAGGTCCACCTGAAAACCCAGGTGGATATGTGGATAATCATCCAGTCTGTACTGATGATTCCCACAAATGCTGATGGCGTACCACAAAACTACTCAGAGTGGGACACTGCCCTCAAACGCAAAATTGAAGCTGACGCCAAGGCAACTCAGACTCTTCAATGCGGACTGACAAAAGAGGAGCTGAACCGCGTAGGCCCATTCAACAGTGCCAAGGAGCTATGGGCTAAACTGATCGAGCTCCACGAAGGAACTTCAGATACAAGGATCAGCAAACGGGACCTGCTACTGAACAAGCTCTTCACTATCAAAATGGCAGATAACGAGACAGCAGCCCAGCTCCATGCCAGAATCCAGGAATTGATGAACGGTCTTCACGCAATCGGTCACCAGGTTCAAAACCGTGATCTTATAAGGTATGCCTTAAACGCGTTCCCTAGGACCACCTTGTGGGCATCTATGGTAGATGCATACAAGGTCTCTAGAGATCTTTCAAAAATTAAGTTAGATGAGTTATTCTCTGAACTTGAACTGCATGAACAAACTAACTGCAATTTGGCCGAGAAAAGTATAGCTTTCTTTGCAGGGAAAACAGGAAGAATGACTAAGAAGAAAACTCAAGTTGAACCCGAGTCTACCTCAGATTCAGAAACAGAAGATCAAGAAGAAGATCAATCTGAACTGGTCTGGCTAGCTCGAAGCTACTACAAAAAGTTGAAGAACCAAACCAACACACAGAGAACAAGCCGAAGAAAGGATGAACCAGCTGAACCAGCAACTGACAAACACAAGCCCAACGTAACCTGCTACGAATGCAAGAAGAAGGGCCACTACAAGACTGAGTGTCCAAGTCTAAAGGAGTCCAAAAAGACCAGAAAGAAGAAGGCACTCCAAGCAACCTGGGATGAGTCTTCCTCAGAAGAAGAAGAAGAAGCACCCCAGTCCAATCTTCTAGCCCTGACCGCTTCGGATCAAATCGAGACTGACTCAGACTCAGACCGGGACGACGACAAGCTGACATTTTCCGACGACGGCGAAATAAGGGTAACGGGTTTTTCGAAATTACAATTGAATTCGCTTATTTCCTATCTATCCTGAGATTTGGCGAAAGCCAAACTCCGAATCGAGTCCCTCAGACAGGAAGTAAAACTCCTGAAAGAGGGAGCTGATTCTAAATCCTTAACTGAGAAACTTCAGGAAGGAACCCCTGATCAAGTTGAAAAACTTGAATCAGAGAATTCCTCCCTGAAAACTCAAGTTAAAGACTTAAGAACAGCTTTAGAACGATTCACTTCTGGTTCCAAGAATCTTGACCTGATTCTGGGAAAACAGAAGTCTGTTCTAAACCGATCCGGACTTGGCTATAGAACCAAATCTCGGCAAAGATCTTACTTTGCTGTACTGAACCAGTCAAGACCTAAGGTTCAGGCATGGGTGCCAAAACGGTGCCTGACTAAACCAACTGGTTCAAATCAATTTTGGATCCCAAGGACAAGATTCACATCTTGCCTAACCCATACAGAGGCTTTAGTCCAGGGGGAGCCAAAATCAAAACAATTTTTATAATTAGATAATTTTTTTTAATTGATTGATTGTTTGTTTATTTAATTTTTGCAAATTGCCATGCTTAGATTTATGGAATACTTAGATTTAAGGACTAGATTACTTGAAACTTGAAAACATAGTATTGGGAGGAGGTGAGATGATAGTACGTTGGGGAAACCAACTCTAATAAGATCAAGTCTACTTGGTCTCTTTAGACTGGTGAAACCAGCCGAAGCTACCGATCCAAGACCCAAGCTAGTTAGACCAGAAAATGACCTAATTTAATTTGAAAATGAAATTTCATTAAAAGGCTTTGTCAAGGAAAGGGTGGATGATCCCATAAGGCTACGGCCAAAGAAGGCCTTGTGCCTCGCCAAGACCTGGAAGCCAATTTCTGAAATTCAAATTCAAATTATCTTTTGTCAAATTCGAATCTAACTCAAATTTCAAATAATTATAGATTCTAATCTGTTTTCAAAACTTATTTCTTTTTCAAAAATCACTTAATCTATTTTTCAAAATTTCTAAACTTATTTGTTTTCAAATCTGTTTTCAAAACTAAAATAACATTTTCAAAATAAATTAAAATTCCTTTTCAAAATTAATTTTTACCCTCAAACCTGTCTCACAAAAACCTTAAGGTTAACGTGTTTGAAAACCCTAGACTGGGGTGAGACAGACTAGGAAGTGAAACTCAATTTAAGCTATCCCAACTCAAATTGGATCCAAATCACCGAAAATCCTTTATGTGTAGGAACATAAAGATTTGGACCAATGGATGTTAGATAGCGGATGCTCCAGACACATGACTGGAGACAAATTGAAGTTCACCAAACTCAAGTTCAAAAACCTGGGCTCAGTGGCATTTGGAAATAATGCTACACTCAAGGTAATTGGGTCAGGTAATATTGAACTTAAATCTAATTTCATTATTAAGAAAGTTCTATTGGTTGAAGACTTTAGTTTTAACCTACTTAGCATAAGTCAGTTATGTGACTCTGGTTATTTAGTTACCTTCAACAATTCTAACTGCCTGATTAGAAATGCACAAGACTCAGAAATCATACTTAAGGGCACTAGGAAAAATAATGTATATACTATAAGTCTTCCCCTTATACCCAAATGCATGTTAACACAATTAGAACAATCAAAACTCTGGCATAGGAGATTAGGTCATTGCAATCTAAGAACTATCTCAAAAATTACCCAACTTGGCTTAATCAAAGGTGTCCCTAAAATTAAGAATAATGAAAACCTAATATGTGAATCCTGTAATCAAGGCAAACAAACCAAGTCTAGTCACAAATTGATCCAATCTGATCAAACCCAAACCACACTTGAGCTCCTACACCTTGACCTATTTGATTCACATGGAGCCAAGTCACTAAGTGGAAACCGATACTGCTTAGTGATAATTGATGACTACTCTAGGTTCACTTGGGTCAGGTTTCTAAAGACCAAAGATGAAACCCTGAACCTATTTAACAACTTTTGTAAATTGATTGAAAATCAAAATGATACCAAATCAAAAGACTTAGGTCTGACCACGGGGGAGAATTCGAGAATCAAAGATTCGAAGAATTCTGTAAAGTAAATGGATATAAACACGAATTTTCGTGTCCTAGAACCCCCAACAAAATGGCATAGTAGAAAGAAAGAATAGAACCTTACAGGAAGCTGCTAGGGCTATGCTCAATGAATTTGACCTACCTAACCACTACTGGGCAGAAGCAATTAGCACAGCTTGCTATATCCAAAATAGGATTCTGCTTAATAAAAGGTTAAATAAAACACCCTATGAACTTTACTACCATAGACTTCCAAACCTACACTATCTTAGAGTCTTTGGATGCAAAGTCCATATTCTTAATACCAAAGACTATCTTGGAAAATTCCAATCCAAGTCAAACCCAGATATCTTTTTAGGGTACTCTACAACAAGTAGAGCTTATAGAGTCTACAACAAAATAACTAAGAAAATTGAAGAAACAACCAACTTAATATTTGATGAAGAAACTAACCCAAAATCTGATAATTCTGACTTAGCTTCACCAAATACTGATCAAGAAGATAACTCTGAAACCCTAACTGAACCCTT
>JAGFNQ010003796.1:89625-173599 GCA_024364735.1 Boesenbergia rotunda | reverse complement strand
CTCTCAATTTTTTTTTAAATTTTCGTTCGAATTTTTCTTTCAAGGTTGGTGCAACACCCCTTGAAATTATTTTTATTTCTTTTCTTCCCGCACTACTAATCCAAGACCAAGTCTTGGAATATTCTTGTTTTTTTTTAATTTCAGAACAATGGCCATCCAAGAAGGCTTAGCACCGCCAGACCTCCACTTTTCAGTGGAGAAGACTTTCCTTACTGGAAAAGTCGAATGGAGGTCCACCTGAAAACCCAGGTGGATATGTGGATAATCATCCAGTCTGTACTGATGATTCCCACAAATGCTGATGGCGTACCACAAAACTACTCAGAGTGGGGACACTGCCCTCAAACGCAAAATTGAAGCTGACGCCAAGGCAACTCAGACTCTTCAATGCGGACTGACAAAAGAGGAGCTGAACCGCGTAGGCCCATTCAACAGTGCCAAGGAGCTATGGGCTAAACTGATCGAGCTCCACGAAGGAACTTCAGATACAAGGATCAGCAAACGGGACCTGCTACTGAACAAGCTCTTCACTATCAAAATGGCAGATAACGAGACAGCAGCCCAGCTCCATGCCAGAATCCAGGAATTGATGAACGGTCTTCACGCAATCGGTCACCAGGTTCAAAACCGTGATCTTATAAGGTATGCCTTAAACGCGTTCCCTAGGACCACCTTGTGGCATCTATGGTAGATGCATACAAGGTCTCTAGAGATCTTTCAAAAATTAAGTTAGATGAGTTATTCTCTGAACTTGAACTGCATGAACAAACTAACTGCAATTTGGCCGAGAAAAGTATAGCTTTCTTTGCAGGGAAAACAGGAAGAATGACTAAGAAGAAACTCAAGTTGAACCCGAGTCTACCTCAGATTCAGAAACAGAAGATCAAGAAGAAGATCAATCTGAACTGGTCTGGCTAGCTCGAAGCTACTACAAAAAGTTGAAGAACCAAACCAACACACAGAGAACAAGCCGAAGAAAGGATGAACCAGCTGAACCAGCAACTGACAAACACAAGCCCAACGTAACCTGCTACGAATGCAAGAAGAAGGGCCACTACAAGACTGAGTGTCCAAGTCTAAAGGAGTCCAAAAAGACCAGAAAGAAGAAGGCACTCCAAGCAACCTGGGATGAGTCTTCCTCAGAAGAAGAAGAAGAAGCACCCCAGTCCAATCTTCTAGCCCTGACCGCTTCGGATCAAATCGAGACTGACTCAGACTCAGACCGGGACGACGACAAGCTGACATTTTCCGACGACGGCGAAATAAGGGTAACGGGTTTTTCGAAATTACAATTGAATTCGCTTATTTCCTATCTATCCTGAGATTTGGCGAAAGCCAAACTCCGAATCGAGTCCCTCAGACAGGAAGTAAAACTCCTGAAAGAGGGAGCTGATTCTAAATCCTTAACTGAGAAACTTCAGGAAGGAACCCCTGATCAAGTTGAAAAACTTGAATCAGAGAATTCCTCCCTGAAAACTCAAGTTAAAGACTTAAGAACAGCTTTAGAACGATTCACTTCTGGTTCCAAGAATCTTGACCTGATTCTGGGAAAACAGAAGTCTGTTCTAAACCGATCCGGACTTGGCTATAGAACCAAATCTCGGCAAAGATCTTACTTTGCTATACTGAACCAGTCAAGACCTAAGGTTCAGGCATGGGTGCCAAAACGGTGCCTGACTAAACCAACTGGTTCAAATCAATTTTGGATCCCTAAGGACAAGATTCACATCTTGCCTAACCCATACAGAGGCTTTAGTCCAGGGGGAGCCAAAATCAAAACAATTTTTATAATTAGATAATTTTTTTTAATTGATTGATTGTTTGTTTATTTAATTTTTGCAAATTGCCATGCTTAGATTTATGGAATACTTAGATTTAAGGACTAGATTACTTGAAACTTGAAAACATAGTATTGGGAGGAGGTGAGATGATAGTACGTTGGGGAAACCAACTCTAATAAGATCAAGTCTACTTGGTCTCTTTAGATTGGTGAAATCAGCCGAAGCTACCGATCCAAGACCCAAGCTAGTTAGACCAGAAAATGACCTAATTTAATTTGAAAATGAAATTTCATTAAAAGGCTTTGTCAAGGAAAGGGTGGATGATCCCATAAGGCTACGGCCAAAGAAGGCCTTGTGCCTCGCCAAGACCTGGAAGCCAATTTCTGAAATTCAAATTCAAATTATCTTTTGTCAAATTCGAATCTAACTCAAATTTCAAATAATTATAGATTCTAATCTGTTTTCAAAACTTATTTCTTTTTCAAAAATCACTTAATCTATTTTTCAAAAATTTCTAAACTTATTTGTTTTCAAATCTGTTTTCAAAACTAAAATAACATTTTCAAAATAAATTAAAATTCCTTTTCAAAATTAATTTTTACCCTCAAACCTGTCTCACAAAAACCTTAAGGTTAACGTGTTTGAAAACCCTAGACTGGGGTGAGACAGACTAGGAAGTGAAACTCAATTTAAGCTATCCCAACTCAAATTGGATCCAAATCACCGAAAATCCTTTATGTGTAGGAACATAAAGATTTGGACCAATGGATGTTAGATAGCGGATGCTCCAGACACATGACTGGAGACAAATTGAAGTTCACCAAACTCAAGTTCAAAAACCTGGGCTCAGTGGCATTTGGAAATAATGCTACACTCAAGGTAATTGGGTCAGGTAATATTGAACTTAAATCTAATTTCATTATTAAGAAAGTTCTATTGGTTGAAGACTTTAGTTTTAACCTACTTAGCATAAGTCAGTTATGTGACTCTGGTTATTTAGTTACCTTCAACAATTCTAACTGCCTGATTAGAAATGCACAAGACTCAGAAATCATACTTAAGGGCACTAGGAAAAATAATGTATATACTATAAGTCTTCCCCTTATACCCAAATGCATGTTAACACAATTAGAACAATCAAAACTCTGGCATAGGAGATTAGGTCATTGCAATCTAAGAACTATCTCAAAAATTACCCAACTTGGCTTAATCAAAGGTGTCCCTAAAATTAAGAATAATGAAAACCTAATATGTGAATCCTGTAATCAAGGCAAACAAACCAAGTCTAGTCACAAATTGATCCAATCTGATCAAACCCAAACCACACTTGAGCTCCTACACCTTGACCTATTTGATTCACATGGAGCCAAGTCACTAAGTGGAAACCGATACTGCTTAGTGATAATTGATGACTACTCTAGGTTCACTTGGGTCAGGTTTCTAAAGACCAAAGATGAAACCCTGAACCTATTTAACAACTTTTGTAAATTGATTGAAAATCAAAATGATACCAAAATCAAAAGACTTAGGTCTGACCACGGGGGAGAATTCGAGAATCAAAGATTCGAAGAATTCTGTAAAGTAAATGGATATAAACACGAATTTTCGTGTCCTAGAACCCCCCAACAAAATGGCATAGTAGAAAGAAAGAATAGAACCTTACAGGAAGCTGCTAGGGCTATGCTCAATGAATTTGACCTACCTAACCACTACTGGGCAGAAGCAATTAGCACAGCTTGCTATATCCAAAATAGGATTCTGCTTAATAAAAGGTTAAATAAAACACCCTATGAACTTTACTACCATAGACTTCCAAACCTACACTATCTTAGAGTCTTTGGATGCAAAGTCCATATTCTTAATACCAAAGACTATCTTGGAAAATTCCAATCCAAGTCAAACCCAGATATCTTTTTAGGGTACTCTACAACAAGTAGAGCTTATAGAGTCTACAACAAAATAACTAAGAAAATTGAAGAAACGACCAACTTAATATTTGATGAAGAAACTAACCCAAAATCTGATAACTCTGACTTAGCTTCACCAAATACTGATCAAGAAGATAACTCTGAAACCCTAACTGAACCCTTTAATGAATTAACAATTGAACCAAGTTCTGAATCAGTTGAACCAACCAATGAACCCAGAATTGAACCTATTGGACCAGCTGGACCTGAAGCTGAGCCAAGTACTAGAAAAACCAAGAAACCCAGACTCAGTCACCCAACTGACCAAATTGTAGGTGATCCAACCTTAGGAGTCAGAACTAGAGCTTCCTATAGAAATCTTAGTCAAATAGCCATGATTTCAAAGATTGAACCTAAGACTATTGAGGAAGCCCTACCTGATCCTGACTGGATCTTAGCCATGCAAGAAGAGCTAGCCCAATTTGAGAGAAACCAAGTCTGGGAGTTAGTACCTAAACCTAAGGGCAAATCCGTAATTGACACTAAGTGGGTATTTAGGAATAAGTTAAACGATCAAGGTGAAATAATCCGAAATAAAGCCCGCTTAGTAGCTAAGGGATTCAGTCAAGTAGAAGGGTTGGATTATGATGAAACCTATGCCCCTGTAGCTAGACTTGAGTCTATTAGGATGTTACTAGCCTTTGCATCCCATAAAAGATTTAAATTATACCAAATGGATGTAAAGTCAGCCTTCTTAAATGGGCTTATCAAGGAAGAAGTTTATGTAGGACAACCCCCAGGGTTTGAGGATATAGAAAAACCCGATCATGTCTACAAACTTAGTAAAGCCCTTTATGGACTAAAACAAGCACCCAGGGCGTGGTATGAAAGATTATCCAATTACCTGATCTCTAAAGAATTCAAACAAGGTCAAATTGACCCAACCTTGTTTGTTAAAATTTTAGAAAAGGATATATTTATTGCCCAAATTTACGTAGATGATATAATATTTGGATCAACTAACTCTAAATTTCTAAAAGAATTTATAACAATAATGGAAAATGAGTTCGAAATGAGTTTAGTTGGGGAACTTAACTTTTTCCTAGGGTTACAAATCAAACAAACTAAGGATGGAAATTATGTACATCCATCTAAATATGCTAAAGAACTAATTAAGAAATTTAAAATGACTAACTCTAAAAGCATAAGTACTCCAATGGCCACAAATGTAAAAATAGATAGTGACCCTGACGGTAAACCAGTAGACTTAAAATTATACAGAAGTATGATAGGAAGTCTACTGTACCTTACAGCCAGCAGACCTGATATACTTTTCTCAGTAGGTATGTGTGCTAGGTACCAAACATGTGCTAAGGAAACTCACTTAGCAGCCCTAAAAAGAGTTTTAAGATATATTAAGGGCACCCTAAATGTAGGGATTTGGTACCCTAGAACTTCATCCTTTAAGTTATCAGGATACTCTGATTCTGACTATGCTGGTTGTAAATTAGATAGAAAAAGTACAAGTGGAAGCTGTCAACTCTTAGGAAATAGCTTAGTAAGTTGGTGCAGTAGAAAGCAACACTGTGTTGCGTTATCCACAACTGAAGCTGAATATGTAGCCCTAGGAGAATGTGTAGCTCAACTCTTATGGATGATGCACACTCTTAAAGACTTTCAGCTAGACTACAATCAGACCCAAGTCAATATTGACAATATTAGCTCAATTAACTTAACCAAAAACCCAATTCAACATTCTAGAACCAAACACATAGAAGTAAAACATCACTTTGTAAGAGATCACGTAGCTAGGGGTGAAATAGTCCTTAAGCATGTAGACTCCAAGTCCAACCTAGCTGACATATTCACTAAACCCCTACCTGAATCTGAGTTTAGCTCACTAAGAAGGTAGTTAGGGTTGTGCTTAGTAGAATAGAATCATTTGTTTTTTTTTTTTGCTTTAAAATGTTTCAAATTGATTTTAAAATGTCTTAAATTGATCTTAAAATGTCTTAATTAATGTTAAAATGTCTTCTTTGTTAAAAATGTTTTACTTTGATTTTAAAATTTTTTTTTACTTAGTTTTATTTCAAAAACTACCCCCTTCAAAACTAGGGTTTTCTTCGAAATGGAATTAGCCTAGGCTCTAACCCTAGAACTGCATGCACCTATAGACCTAGAAGCCAGCATCTCACAAGCACCTTAGGGTACCTTGAGTGATAACCTAGAAAGAGTTTAGATGCTTAGGTCTTTGCCTCAATTCAAGATGCTTTAAGTCAGTGCATCGGCAGTAATTGGGGCACTAAATGAACAGCAATTAGGTTAAGTGTCAAGTCTAGACAATCTAACTTGAACAATGCACTTAACTTGACTAACCCTAGCGAAAACTACTGTTTATAACAGTTAGTAAGTAGCTAAATGGGTTAGACAGGTCCCTAAAAGATTTAACCAGACTTAGGTCCTAGTTTGTTTCAGTACAGCAAATGCTTTATTTAATTATTGCAAATATTTCTTCTGCATTTTTTTGATATATGTCAAAGGGGGAGAGGTGGAAAGGAAAGAGGGAACCCAAAAAGTTTTTTTCAAATGTTTTCCTTTATTCAAAAAGTTTAACATCAAAGTTAGAAATTCAAAGCTCAAATTTATCCTGTAAAAATTTCTAACTTTAAAGCTTAAAGCTTAATTTTTTGCTTAAAATTTCTAACTCTGAAGTGTTATTAATTTTTGCTCAAAATTATTCCCTGAAAAGTTTTCTAAATCAAAAAAAGTTTTCCTAAACTCAAAATTTGCTAAAATATGAAAACTTCTTCAAACTTAGAACATTTTTCTGAAAAACTCAGCCAATACTTAAAGTCTTTCTATAATAAAAAGTATTTAACCTATTTTTGAAAAAACCTAGGGGAGATTTCTTCCAGGGGGAGGGAATCTAACTTAGGATTTCATTTTAGCATTTTTTCCTTAACTTTTTGAACTAGGTTGCCATATATCAAAAAGGGGGAGATTGTTGGTGCAGAATGCACCCAAGTCAAACCTGTGTTTTGATATTAGCAAAAGGGTTCAAAAGTTAAGGGTTAATTGGTGTCTAACAAGGTTCTTGAGTGTACAGGAAAAGCCCTAGCGAAGGAATGCTAGGCACTGGCGAAGGACTGCCAGAATGACAAAGCCCTAGCGAAGGAATACTAGGCACTGGCGAAGGACTGCCAGAATGGAAAAGCCCTAGCGAAGGAATACTAGGCACTGGCGAAGGACTGCCAGAATGGAAAAGCCCTAGCGAAGGAATGCTAGGCACTGGCGAAGGACTGCCAGAATGGACAAAGCCCTAGCGAAGGAATGCTAGGCACTGGCGAAGGACTGCCAGAAGAAAAGACCTAGCGAAGGGCTGCTAGGCACCAAGCGAAGGGCAGCTTGGTACCTCAAGACCTGGCAAAGGGCTGCCGGGCAAAAGTCCAACTGGAGGATCCGGTTGGCACCAGGTAAATTCTCCCGAGAGGAGTAGGTGAGGACGCGTTCCCCTTGAGGGAACATTAGGCGTCGGTTCGACCTAGGGCTCCATTTTGGAGACCAAATTCAGAACCAAGACAGCTGAGGCTGTATAACCTATTATTTTATTGTTTTATTGTGTTTTGGACTAACCCTGGATGCAGGACCGAAGGAACGAGTGTCTGCAGCTCAGAATGCCTCAAAGGAGTGAGGCAACCGCTGACCAGGGCGCCCGGAGTGTCCCGGGCGCCCCCATGGTGAACACAAAACACAACAAGACAAGAAAGACTTCGACAGTACATACCCAGGGCGCCCCCGCTGTCCTGGGCGCCCCCATAGCGAACCAACTCAGCCGCGTCTGCGCTACACGCCCAGGGCGCCCCCGCTGTCTCGGGCGCCCCCAGCTAGACTTACCGAGGAGAGCTCAGCGCTGCAGATAAGGCTTTGACCGGTCAATGCGGGCGCCCCGAGTCATCCGGGCGCCCCGGTCAAACCGGATCCCGAGGATAAGGGGATCAGACGGCGATCGAGCAACAACCGGATCTGCTGCCACGTGGGAGGGTGCCCCCGTCGACCAGGGCGCCCCCAGGCCCTATATAAAGGGCCCTCGACCTCCTTCTTCACATCATCAATCACTGCGACACTTCTGCGCTCTTCTGCTTCCGCGACACGCTCCAGAAACCTTCCGACTCGAGCTAACGACGTCCCGCTGCTCCGAAACTTCGATCTACACCGGACGTCGGTAATGAAGAGCTGTATTTAATGTTTACTAAACTGTTCTTGTTATTATCTTTCCTGTAAACTTTTACGAACTTATAGAATTGCCCGCAGAAAATGGTCAACGACCGTGGGCCTTGGAGTAGGAGTCGACCCAGGCTCCGAACCAAGTAAAATGACCGTGTTAGCGTTGTTTTTGCTCTGTTTTATTCCGCTGCGCACTTACTCTTTTTAAATCCGAACGAATTGCGACATTCACCCCCCCTCTCTCGCATTTCTCGATCCAACAACCGGGACTTCAACCTAGCCCTCCAAGCTAGGACCTGGCCCTCCAATCCGGGATTTCATCCACCTAGCCCTCCAAGCTAGGACCTGACCCTCCAAGTCAGGATTTCATCCACCTAGCCCTCTAGGCTAGGACTTTTCACACCTAGCCCTCCAAGCTAGGACTTTTCACACCTAACCCTCCAAGTTAGGACTTTTCACACCTAGCCCTCCAAGCTAGGACTTTTCACACCTAGCCCTCCAAGCTAGGACTTTTCACACCTAACCCTCCAAGTTAGGACTTCATCCACCTAGCTTCTCAAGCTAGGACCTGACCCTCCAAGTCAGGCTTTCATCAAACCTAGTCCCACTAGGTATGCCTAGTCCACGACCAGGACTTAATCCCAATCATCTCATCAACCTAAACTAAAATCGGTGTCAACACCAAAATAACAATCAGGGTCAGACTGCATCAACACAGTCGACTGCCCTGGGGCAGTCGACTGGTAGGTGGCTGGTGAGTTGGCTGAGAATTCGAACGTTGGGGTGCAACGGTCGAATTTTAGTGGCACCAGTCGACTGCCCTGGGGGCAGTCGACTAGTAGCGAGGGTTTCAGCCCGAGTCCTATTTAAAGAGGACTTCGTGGTGGCTGAGATTCTTGACGAATCTTGTCTTGGTTAAAGGCAAGATAGTAGTCTTTGTGCTCAGTGCTTCGTTTGAGTTTGTGGCGAGGTTTCTCCACCCACAAGGAGCGACAAGGGCTAGCGGGAGGTTATCCGGGGATTGATCCACCAACGGATTCTTAGATTAGTCACCCGTCCGGGGTGGATACCAAGTAAATCAGGTTGTTAGCGTTTGTTCTTTATTGTTTTATTGTTTTATTGTATATTCCGCTTGCGCTAACATCTTTGTAGAGAAAATGACGAAGAAACGCTATTCACCCCCCCCTCTAGCGGACACGATCGATCCTATAGAATGTACTCAGGAAGGGTAACCTTAGGTGGGTGAGTAGACCAGTCGACTAGCCTGGGGGCAGTCGACTGATGAAACTCACAGAAGGGTCTCAGTCCTGGACCAGTCGACTGCCCTGGGGGCAGTCGACTAGTAGGTGGCTGGTGAGTTGGCTGAGAATTCGAACGTTGGGGTGCAACGGTCGAATTTCAGTGGCACCAGTCGACTGCCCTAGGGGCAGTCGACTGGTAGCGAGGGTTTCAGCCCGAGTCCTATTTAAAGAGGACTTCGTGGTGGCTGAGATCCTTAACGAAACTCGCTTGGGTAAAGTGAGTTAGTAGTCTACTGTGATCAGAGAGCGTTCGAAGTATTGTTATTGTATTCTTTTGCATATTATTGTTTCCGCTGCGCTAACGACATTGTAGAGATCAAAACGAAAAAGTGCTATTCACCCCCTCTCTAGCACGCCGAAGCGATCCATCAAGTACGTTAGGGAAGCCCTTCTAATAAGGTTAAGTAAGGTAAGGTGTACCCTACTTGGTCTGTTTAGTCTGGTGGAACTAGCCGAAGCTACCGATCCAAAACCTAAACTAGTTAGACCAAAATTTTTCAAGAAGTAATTTGAAAATGAATTTTTGATAAAAGACTTTGTCAAGGAAAGAGTTGTTGCTCCAATAAGGCTACGGCCAAAGAAGGCCTCTGTGCCTCGCCAAGACCTGGAAGTCGATTATCGAAAATCAAATTCAATTTACTATTTGATAAATTTGAATCTAACACAAGTTTCGATTAAATCTTAGATTTAACAATAAATTAAGAAAAATGATTCAAGCATTTCACAATGCACCTATAAGGCAACCTTGCTTGATTGTACTGAGACATCTAGAATGGGTGAGATGTTAAGGATTAATAAATTGAAAAATCCTTTTTTTAAAAAAATTGTTTTCCAAAATTCTTAGAATATTTTTCTAAAAATATATTTTCAAAATAGTGATTTAACATAATAATGTTTTTATGGATTTCATGCTTGTCTGATTGATTATATATGATAGATTTTCAAAATTATATCTTTTTAAAAAAAATGTTTGACTCACACAAATAGACACAAGCCTCTTAGGTGAACACTAAAGTTCCTTTAAGGCACTTAGATAGAGTCAAACGGTGTTGAATACAGGGGGAGTGTCTTATTCTTTTAAAAAGTTTTTTTAGTTTTTTCGAAAACTGTGCTTTACAAATCATTATCACTTATGCTTTTCGAAAACTATTCCTTACAAATCACTATCATTTCAAAATGTTTCTCAAAAATTGTGCTTTATAAAAATTACTATCACTTATGATTTTCGAAAACTATGCTTGACAAATTACCTTCATTTCAAAATATGTTTTTTCAAATACTCATTTTTTTCGAAATGCCAATACTTCAAAATGCATTCTAAAAATTGTGCTTATTTCCCTTTTGATCTTGATAAACCCTAAAGACACAGAGGAAAGTCTACCTCATGATCTACAAAAACTCCTAGGATGTGTCAAATTTAGGGGGAGTCTAAGTCAAAAGAAAACCTTCTGACAAGTGTTTTTAGGAAAATTGTTTTTGGCAATTATTTTTTTTTGAAATTACTAGATAATTCTTTTGGTCTAGACCAAACCCTAAAGACTCAGAGGAATAGTACTTGTGGTCAACAAGCTTCCTAGGACTGAGTCAAACTTAGGGGGAGGTCAAACTGGAAGAATTATTGAACATTTCAAAATAATATGTTTTCATGCACTGTATTTTTTTAAAATCATTTTGAAAACATAAGGAATTTTTTTTTAATACTGTCATCTTTTATGAAAATATGATACTATCACTTTCAAAAAAAAATTTTGTTTATAAAATTCCTTTGGAAAATAATATTTACTTGAGTTTGAAGAATTTCCAGGACACATAGGGAAATGTCCTTGTAGTTAACAAGGTTTCCTAGGATTGTGTCAGGCTGGAAAGGAAACCAAGTCAAGTAAAATATTATGTTTTCAAATATCCTTCAAAAATACATGATATTTTTCAAAAAGTACTTATATTTTTCAAAATTGCATAATATCTTTCAAAGCTACTTATATTTTCCAAAAATGCATGATATTTTTCAAAAAGTACTTGCATTGTTTTCAAAAATCAATATGTCTCAAAAGTACTTGCATTCTTGAAAATGATCAAAATATTTTCAAAATATCATAATATTTTTCAAAGTACTAATAGTTTCAAAAGAACTTATACTTTTTTAAAAGAATTTATATTTTTCTAAAGTACTTATGTTTTTCAAATTTATAATATTTTTCAAAAGTACTTGCATTTCTCAAAAAGCTCAATATATTTTTCAAAAGTACTTGCATTTCTCAAAAATCTCAATAGATCATTCAAAAGTACTTACATTTTTTCAAAAAGTTCAAAATATTTTTCAAAGTTTTTTTGTACAAACTTTTTAAAGGAAAAATATCTTTCAAAGTACAAGTTTCTGCACAATATGTTTCAAAGTATTCTTTTAAAGTGCAAAAAATCTCTAAGTGAATTTTTTTTCGAAAATTGCATATTTTTCTATGTAAAAATCTTTCATGCATGCAATTCTTTTTGAGAATCTTTCTCAATTGGAAATTTTTCTAAGATAAAATTTTTCTAAGTCTTCTGAAAGTACAAATTTTTTTTGTAGTACGTTTCAATGGGTAATCTTTTGGTGCATTTGTTTTTTTTTTTGCTGTGCTTTCAAAGATTTATACTAAGTCCTTTCAAAAGGAAATTTTTTCATTGTTGGTGCAAGTGTTTTTTGATGTATGACAAAGGGGGAGAGTGTGCCTAAGTTAGAAATTTTTATCCCAAAAGGATAAAATGAGATCAAAATGTTTTTTTTTTCAAAAAGGGGGGAGAGTGAGCTGAAGTTTTTCTCCCAATGAATCAAAATTTATTTTCAAAAACTTAGGGGGCGTTTGGTTTGTGTCATTTTCCATTTTCATTTTCTAGAAAACCGTATTTTCTAGTTTTCTGGAAAATGACTTTTTTTCATTTTCCAGTTTTCCAGAAAACGCTATATTTTTTTCTGGAAAATAAAGTTGGAAAATGCAAACCAAACATGTTTTCCAGAAAACCACATTTTCTACAGAAAATGAAAATGGAAAACAGACTGGAAAATGCAAACCAAACGCCCCCTTAGATTTTTTTTCCAGGATTATAATTTAGCCCTATCAACCAATCTAACTTAAGATATTGTCAAACACCAAAAAGGGGGAGATTGTTGGTGCAAGATGCATCAGTGATGTCCTCCTCTAAGTGTTTCAATGTTTGACAATATGCTTAAGTCAGTGATACATTGAACAAGGGAAGGGTGAGTCAAGAGAGGAGTAACAAAGTGATGAAAAGTCCTAGTTAACCTAGGCACGAAGTCCTGGTGAGTGAAGCTGGGCACGAAGTCCTGGTGAGTGAAGCTGGGCACGAAGTCCTGGTGAGTGAAGTTAGGCACGAAGTCCTGGCCGAGGGTTGGGCACCGAAGTCCTGGACCTAGGGTTTAAGCATGAAGTATTGGTCCGAGGGATTGAGCAACTTAGCTGAGCGATGACTAAGGATAGAGACGGGTCGAGGGTCGGACGTCTTGAGATCCAAGAGTCTCGAAGGCTAAGCAAAAGTCCACCCGAATGGACTGGGTGGCAACCATCTCCTGAGAGGAGTAGGTTGAAGGCGCATTCCCGGGGTGTGGGAACTTAGGCATCGGTTCGACCTAGGGTTTCGCGAAAACCCGAAGTCAGAACCATTTCGTTAAGGCTAAGATTGTATATGTGTTTGCCTTGTATTTATGTATCTTGTAGGTACCTAAAACTGAAGAGAAAGTAGACAAACAACCACAAAGAGGCTGAAAAATAGCTTCTCGGGTGCCCCTATTGATACAGGCGCCCCCATTGATACAGGCGCCACTATTGACTCAGGCGCCTGAATGAATCAGGCGCCTCCTTCAATACAGGCGCCCAATAAGGCAGGTTTATAAGCTTTGCGAGTTCAGCGCGAGGATGAGCTTTGACTAAGATTTGTGAGGCGCCCTATAGCATCACGGGCGCCCTAGACAAGGCTATAAAAGGGGTTTCGACCCCTCAACTCAAAACACAACTTCTATGATCATTCTAAGCATTCCGAACGGAAGAAACGCGCTAATGACGAAGCTCTGCGACCAAGGAGACTCCGGGAGGAAGTGCGCGGCACTTTGGAGATCCAGATTGGCCGAGTCTTCGATTCTTTTCATTTGGTTTGATTTACTTTCCGCACTTAAATTTATTCAATATTTTGATTGTAAATCGTACACTGTAAGACAGGTTTCTCTGCCTCCGGAAAGTCCGGAAAAGGAGACTATTAGTGGATGGGCGTTCCCGTGCTTAGGCCTTGGATGTACTGACCCTGGGGGGTTGGGAACCAAGTAAATCCCGTGTGTACAAGTCTCGTTGTTTTCTTTGTTCTTTCTATTTTCCGCTGCGCTAACTCTGAGTCTAGAACGAAGATCAGAAAGACGAGTTTTTCTATGAAGTTTCCACGAGATTTTTACGGTCGATATTCACTCCCCCCCTCTATTGACGACACCGGTCCAACAAGTGGTCCAAAAATTTTCCTTAGAACTTTAGTACTTGTCTCGGAGGTCTAGAGTTCGAATCTGGGGAAGGCAAAAACCCACCGCCGGGTGTGGGAAGACCGTAGGGCATGGCCTAGAGAGGCGCCTGATGGGGCTAGAGGGGTCATGTCGCTACATAAAAGGCACTTTTTTATTGTAATGACCCGACCCGTCGACCCGACCCCTCGGCCCCTTGGGCGGCCAAATTCCATTTTTAGCGGCCCAACAACCTGGCCCCTTTGGTCATCGACCGCCGACCATCGTTACTCACAAGAACTTCCCACCCCTGGCTAGTGGATTTTTGCCTTCCTCATGATTCAAACTCTAGACCTCCAAGCTAAGTACTAGAGTTTATGTGTAACGACCCGGCTCGTCGACCCGACCCCTCGGCCCCTTGGGCGGCCAAATTCCATTTTTGGCGGCCCAACAACCTGACCCCTTTAGTCGTCGACCGTCGACCGTCATTGGCTCACTTAGCTACCAGGATTCATAAACTCTCTAGTACTTAGCCTGGAGGTCTAGAGTTCGAATCCTGGGGAAGGCAAAAAAATCCACTGGCCAGTGGTGGGAAGTTCTTGTGAGTAACGACGGTCGACGGTCGATGACCAAAGGTGCCAGGTTGACGGCCCGCCAAAAATGGAATTTGGCCGCCCAAGGAGCCAGGTCGTTACAATAAAAAAGACACCTTTTTTATGTAGCGACACGACCCCTCTAGCCATATTAGGCAGCTCTCTAAGCCGTGTCCTACAGTCTTCCCACTCTTGGCAGTGGGTTTTTGCCTTCCCCATATTCGAACTCTAGACCTCTGGGACAAGTACTAAAGATTCTTGAATCTAGTAGCCAAGTGAGTGCGCGCTCACTTGGCTACCAGATTCAAGGAACTTTAGTACTTGTCCCGGAGGTCTAGGGTTCAAATTTGGGGAAGGCAAAAACCCACCGCCGGGTGTGGGAAGATCGTAGGGAACGATCTAGAAAGTCGCCTGATGGGGCTAGAGGGGTCGTGTCGCTACATAAAAAAGGCGTCTTTTTATTGTAACGACCCGGCCCCACGACCCCTTGGACGGCCCAACTGGCTGCCCATTTGGCGGCCCAACAATCTGGCGGCCAAATCAACATTTGGCGGCCCAACAATCTGGCGGCCAAATCAACATTTGGCGGCCCAACAACCTAGCGGTCAAATCAACATTTGGCGGCCCAACTTTGATGACTCCTTAGGTCGTCGATCGTTGGTCGTGTCGTTACTCATAAGAACTTCCCACCCCTGGCCAGTGAATTTTTGCCTTCCTCAGGATTCGAACTCCAAACCTCCAGGTTAAGTACTAGAGTTTATGAATTCTGATTGCCTTGAATCTGGTAGCCAAGTGAGCACTCACTTGGCTACCAGGATTTATAAACTCTAGTACTTAGTCTGGAGGTCTAGAGTTCGAATCCTGGGGAAGGCAAAAATCCACTGACCAGGGGTGGGAAGTTCTTGTGAGTAACGACGGTCGACGGTCGACGGTCGACGACCAAAGGGGCCAGGTTGTTGGGCCGCCAAAAATGAAATTTGGCCGCTCAAGGGGCCGAGGGGTCGGGTCGACGGGCCGGGTCGTTACAATAAAAAGGCAAAGGGGTGGTTTATTTTCGTAAAGTGTTGTAATATTTTTTTCAATTCTATATTTTGTTCTCCAACTTGTAAACATTTTTACGAATATAGAATTGCCCATTGTAAACGGTCAAGGACCATGGGCCTTGGAGTAGGAGCCGATTGCGACTCCGAACCAAGTAAAAAGAAAGATTGTTAGCGATTGTTTTTGTATTTTCCGCTGCGTAATTTCTCTTAATCATCCGAAAATTTTAAGATCGATATTCACCCCCCCTATTGATTTAATCCGATCCAACAAGTGGTATCATAAGAAGCCAAAAACCTTTGAAATTTTTGGGAAATGTTTCTAAGGAAAATTTTCTTAGAGAACAAATTTTTGCAAAAACTTATTTAAAAAATTCCTTAAAGAATTGTTTTTCAAATAAAAAATGTTTTTTTTCAAATTGTTCTTAAGCAAATTTTTCTAAGTGTGCAAAAGTTGAAACCCTTTTAAAATTTGATTTTGAAATTTCTGGGTAAGAAGGATACTTAGAAATTATCATAATTCTTGACATTATTTTACTTAGGATTATTTTTTTGCTCAAATTTTTATGTTTTCAAAACCCATAAGCTCTGATACACAAATTTTAAATCTTCTTTCAAAATATATTTTTCAAAAGTTCTTTATTGATATATGGCCAAGGAGGAGAGTAGAAAAAGTGAAATTAAAAATTAAATTCTTCCTTAAACTTTGTCTCCCTTTTCAAAGAAAGTTTATCTTAGAAGCTCTCAAAAATATTTTCACTTTAACCTATGGTTTTTCTAACTTATAATCTCCTTTGTGATACCCAAAAAATTTTGTTTCAAAATATTATTTCAAACTGAACTTATGAGTATTTTTATACTTAGAACTCTTTTCAAGTATTCTTTTGAAAAGCTTCAAGGGGAAAATTTCAAATCATGAGGGAGCTTTGTGCAATGTTTCAGTTTTGCAATTGGAAATGGTCTAAAACATAAGGAGAAGAGTTTCACATTAAGGGGGAGAGAAAGAAAGAGAGAAAGGATTTTTTTTAAATATTTAAATTTTTATCTCTTTTTCAAAAAAGTAAAGCAAAAATTTCAAAGTACTGTCAAAATACGTCAAGTGCTTTCAAGTATTTCTAGTGCTTCAAAAATTTCTAAGTATTTCTAAGTGTTTCAAAATTTTTTAAGTGCATGTTTTTTTCCTAAGTAAAATTTTCCTTAGTAAACAAAATTTGTCTGAGCAAAAACTTTTTGAAAATTTTGGCAAATGTTTCTAAGTAAAGTTTTTTGGTGAAAAACTTGTCTAGAAATTTCTTAATGATTTTGTTTTTCAAAAGGCACAAAGTGTTTCCAAGCAAATCTTCTAAGTTTGCAAAAAAAAAAATTTAGTAAACAATTTTTTTTCCCAATTCTCAAAGTTGAACCTTTTTTTAAAGGGACATTTGGCTTCAAAATTTTGCCTAAGTAAATTTTTTTGGTAAAATTCTTTTTGCAAAGCCTTGTAAGTAAAAGTTTTTTTTAACAAAATTTAGGCTTACAAAACTTTTCAAAATGGAAAATTGTCTAAGTGTAAAAAGTTGTTGTTGGTGCAAATGCTTTTACTCTATTTTTGAAAAACATTTTGTCAAAAACATGAAGCACTTAGAAGTTTTAAAAAAACTGCATATCATTGGAAAAACTCAAAACTCCCTAATAGATATTTTGTTCACCCATGAATATTTTTTTTGATATATGTCAAAGGGGGAGGTCATTCAGGGTTGCAAGGGGAGGATGAGAAATAAACAAAATTTTACGGTTCAAAACTACATTGGTTTTAAACTTTACTCTGCTCAAAACTGCTAAAATTTATTGGTTTTTACCTTCTTTTCTTAAAGGTTATAATGTTTACTTAACTTTGAATTGTGTTGCCATAAATCAAAAAGGGGGAGATTGTTGGCGCCGGAAGCACCATATCGAACCTTGTTTTGATATTGGCAAAGGGTTCAAAGTTAAGTATTATTGGTTCTCTAACGATGTTACTCAAGTGTGCAGGAAAAGTCCTAGGAACACTAGGCACGAAGTCCTGGTTCTAAGAATTGGGCACTAAGACCTGACCGCGGGCTGGGCAACTAAGTCCTGACATAAGGTTGGGCAATAAGTCCTGGTCGTTGACTGGGCACTAAGACCTGGCCGAGGGCTGGGCACCAAAGATCTGGTGAGTAAAGCTGAGCACTAAGTCCTGGCCGAGGGCTGGGCACCGAAGACCTGGTGAGTAAAGCTGGGCACTAAGACCTGGTGAGTAAAGCTAGGCACTAAGACCTGATCCGGGGGATTTGGCAAAAGTCCAACCGGAGGAGCCGGTTGGCAAATAGGTAAATTCTCCTGAGAGGAGTAGGTGAGGGCGCGTTCCCCATAGAGGGAACATTAAGCGTCGGTTCGACCTAGGGTTCCATTTGGGAGACCCAAAGTCAGAACCAAGACAGCTTAGGCTGTAAATAATATTTAATATATCATGTATATTTACTTTTTGTGTTTGGAACTAACCCTGGTTGCACAAAACGAAGGGACGGTGTTTCTGCAGCTCAAGTGCCTCATTGGAAGGAGGTGCCTCACTGGACTAGGCGCTTGTATGGATATAGGCGTCCCAGTGCAAGGCCAAACCAAGCCATCGAAGCAAACTGCCACAGAAGCCTTTGGACCAGGTCAAGCTAGGCGCCTATGTTAACACAGGCGCCCCAGTCAGCTCAGGCTCCTCAATGAAGGGGATAGGCGCTGACCAAGCCTGCGGATTAGAGTTCACGCAGGAGAGGCCACGTGTCAGGCGCCCCCTTCAACACAGGCGCCCTAGCGACCAGTATAAATAGGGGTTCACCCCCAAGACTTCCAAACAACTCGAACATCTCGCTCTCAACACTTTCATTCAAGCGCTACGCTCCGACACGCTCCGCACTCGCGATTCAGGTGCCGACGATAACCCACTGCTCTGAACTTCCAACCACTCCGGTCGTCGGTAAAAGTTTATTTTCGTAAAGTGTTGTAATTTCATTTTCAATTCTATATTTTATACTCCAACTTGTAAACATTTTTACGAATATAGAATTGCCCATCGTAAACGGTCAAGGACCGTGGGTGTTGGAGTAGGAGCCGACTGCGACTCTGAACCAAGTAAAAAGAAAGATTGTTAGCGATTGTTTTTGTGTTTTCCGCTGCGTAATTTCTCTTAATCATCCGAAAATTTTACGATCGATATTCACCCCCCCCCCTCTATCGATTTACTCCGATCCAATACTCTCCATGTCTACGGATTAAAAATTAATCCGAATGGAGACCCGTCTCCCAACGACCATCTCGTCATCATATTGAACGGTTCAAATTACGACTTGGCCAATCTCGATGATCGAGCCTTGTAATTTGCCTAACCGCTCGACCGCGAAAAAGATGATGAGTGGATCGCTGGTTTTTGTATTTATTATCGGGGTCCCATAATTAATTATCTACCGTTAATTAACAAACAATTAAGCAAGACAATTAAACACACCACATAAAATGATAGAACAAAAACAAAGGAGCCAAAGAAGAAGATTATACCTTCCTTTACCTCGTAGTCTTCTACCTTATGACTCTTCCCTCCCAGACGTCATGTGGGCATTGAGCTATCGAGAATCAGAATCACCAAACAAGAGCCTAAGCCTTCTCTTCTTCCCTCTCCTTGCGCCTGTTGGGTCCGGGTGCATGTTGACATGGATGCGGGTTCGTAATTTTAAAACTAATTACGTGCAGCGGAAGGTTTAGCATAAATAATTTCTCAAATTATTTAACCACACATCTAAGCATGCAACCTTATCTTGTGTAGACATGATCATATATTTAAAATTTTGCAGAAACGTAAACTAATTTACGTATTACCTCGCGTAACTCAAAGGGAAGGACGAGATCCAACCGTAAGCGTCCCTCGGAAGCTCCGCCTCTATTCGCGTCCACGCCGAGTATCTTCGGGATGACTTCGCAAAGCCACGAGTTTCATGTTCTTGAGAACTACTAGATTCTTTATATAAATTTCTTTATCATGGTAAATCAATCCATTATTGATTTTATAAAATAAAATAAACCAATCCATGATTCATTTTAATTTCCATGAAAAATAAACCAAACCTTGGTTTATACATAAAAAATTTTTATCATCCATAATTTTATAAAACAAACCACACTTGATTTATTTTATAAATTGAACCAAACAATTTGGTTCCCTCCCTTTGTTGTGGCCGGCCAAGCAAAGAGGGTGAGGACCCTCTTTGGCCGGCCTATCTAGGCCACACCCCAATGAATTAAACTCATTTAATTCATCTATTAAGTCTTCAAAAGACTTAGCCATTTTACGCTTCCAATGCGTCTCTGAAAAATTCAGATTCGACTTATCGTTTGGCTCAACCAAACCTAATATCTCTTGATTGGAAAATCCAATTTTCAACTCGTTTTAAATCTCTCAGATTACTCGTAGTGCGTGTGACTAAATAGGCTTTCGATTTATGTTGGCCGTCTATAATTAACCAATTATAGAACGATCATGAGTGACACCTAGTAGTACATCATGATCCCCAATTAATCAAAAGATCAACGGTTGACCTCAGAAACAATTCTGAAACTCTTCAGCAGCTATAATGAATCGTGCCTCATTCCCTTCACCATCTTATACCCACTTGGTTCAGGACATGGTCTATATGTGTCAGTCCCCACTAGGCTGACTACGTCACCCTAGCCCAAGTAACGTTTTCTCGTCTTATGAATTCTAATTACTCTCATGTATTTAAGAGATTTATACTCTGAACATGTCATGCTTTGGCCAGAGGCTTCGAGTAACAATCCGATGATAGGCCTCAGGTATATATCTCCTCGCAAGGAGTGGTGAATCCTTTGTAGGTTGTTCAAACATCCTCGGGCACTTCGGCTTATACCCAATCATCCTGGGTCCACACCTCTTTGGAGATGCTTGCTTAAGATGTCAAAGTATAAGTCTCCATGACCAAGATGACTTGAACACCGCAAGTCAAAGGAACATCGCACTTAAGCTGCAGTAAGAACTTCATTGACATATCTATATGTAGTCTACCATATGAAGTCTTATAGCCAGTCACTCCAATGAACTAGTTCCCTTAACTAGCATTCATGTTTGTCTCCGGACATCTCAATGTCACCAGCTAGTGAGAATCAGCTGATTAGAGAATAAATCATGCTAGTCTCAACAGAATTGATAGTGTCCGTATTTATCAATTCATCGACTAGGGACAATTTCAATACTTCACAATTGCACATGTAGAGATAATCACTAGTTGTGAATTCATCACAAATTCTCTCATGCTGTGAATTGTATTGCGGACATTCAGTAAATGAGTTTAAGATCTCAATCAAATACATAAACATGTATACTCAAATAGTGAATATTCATAAATGATTACAATCATAAGGCGATTGTCTTAGGACACTTCTCTCATATCACTAACAAACTCCCACTTGGCCTAATGCCAATCGCTACGGTATCCAATACCACAGGCTCTAACATGACCCTCAAACTTGCTTTGAGACAAGGCCTTAGTTAAAGGATCCGCTAAATTCCTTTCAGTGGGAATTATCTCAATTTGTATATCATTCTTACTTATAATCTCTCTGATCAGATGATAGCGGCGAAGCACATGTTTGGATCGCTGATGAGACCTTGGTTCCTTTGCTTATGCAATAGCTCCATTGTTGTCGCAATAAACCGATATTGCTTCATCAATGGTTGGAACCACACCAAGTTCTGAGACAAACTTCTTGATCCAAACTGCTTCCTTTGCTGCTTCCGAAGCTGCAATATATTCCGCTTCCGTGGTAGAATCCGCTACGGTGTCTTGTTTGGAACACTTCCAACTTATTGCGCCTCCAAAATAAATATGTATCCGGACTGAGATTTGGAGTCATCCTTATCTGTCTGGAAACTGGCATCTGTATACCCATGTATTACCATATCACCTTCTCCATATATTAGGAACACATCCTTAGTTCTTCATAAGTACTTGAGGATTGTCTTGACAGCCGCCCAATGATCCATTCCTGGATCAGACTGGTATATGCTTGTGACGCTCAGAGCATACGATACATCGGGCCTAGTACATAACATAGCATACATGATAGATCCTATCGCGGATGTATAAGGAATCTTATTCATGCAAATCCTCTTGTCTTCTGTGCGCTGACACATAGACTTCGAAAGGTTGATCCCATGCCTGATGGGAAGGTAACCTTTCTTGGATTCCGACATGCTAAACCCTTTTAGCACTCGGTCTATATATGTAGACTGCAAAAGTCCAAGCAATCGTTTTGATCTATCTCTATAGATTCTAATCCCAAGGATATAGGTTGCTTCTCCCAGGTCTTTCATGGAGAAAGTTTTGGACAACCAAATTTTAACTGACTGTAAGACTGATATATCGTTTCCTATAAGTAATATGTCATCGACATATAACATTAGGAATACGACTGCACTCCCACTAACCTTCTTGTACACACAAGGTTCATCAGGACTTTGTGAGAAATCAAACTCTTTGATTGTCTCATCAAAACGGATGTTCCAGTTCCTGGATGCTTGCTTTAGTCCATATATGGATCGTTGAAGCTTGCATACTTTGGTTTTATCAACCGTTGTGAAACCTTCAGGTTGTATCATGTATACATCCTCAAGCAGGTTTCCATTAAGGAAAGCTGTTTTCACATCCATTTGCCATATCTCATAATCATAAGGAGCTGCTATGGCCAGGAGCATCCGAATGGATTTAAGCATAACTACTGGCGAATAGGTTTCGTCATAATCAATTCCTTGTTTCTAACGATATCCTTTTGCCACTAATCTAGCCTTAAAGGTAACAACATTACCTTCCATGTCAGTTTTCTTCTTGAAAACCCACTTGCACCCTATGGGCTTAATCCCTTCAGGTGGGTTAACCAAGTCCCATACTTGATTTTTGTACATGGAATCCATTTCTGACTTCTTGGCTTCAAGCCATTTATCCCTTTCTGAATTATTCAGAACATCTTCATAATTGATAGGTTCATCATTGTTAATGAGTAACACGTCATTCGATTCACTTATGAGAAATCCCTATCTCTCTGGAATATTGCGTGTCCTATCAGACCTACGAAGAAGTGGTGTTGTTTTAGGTTCAACTGATAGCTCATCATTATGAGTTATCGGTTGTGGGTCTAGACTAGGTGTCTCTGTAATGTCTATTGGAGTTTCTTGAACTTCTTCAAGTTCAATGCTACTCCCACTGTTTTCTTGTAAAAGAAATTCTTTTTCTAGAAATACAGCATGTCTTGAAACAAACACCTTTTGTTCCAAGGGATGATAGAATTGGTAACCCTTCGTTTCCTTAGGGTATCCAATAAATAGACATTTATTAGACTTAGCATCCAATTGTCTGATATAGTCCGCTTTACATAAGCATGACAACCCCATATCTTTAGGTGAGATAAATGAGGTTTCTTACTATTCCACGTCTCATATGGAGTAGTAGAGACTACCTTGGTCGGGACTCTGTTTAGCAAGTAAACAGCTGTCTTAAGCACATAGCCCCAAAAGGATTTTGGAAGAGTTGCATGATTCATCATAGATCTAACCATATCCATCAAGGTTCGGTTACGCCTCTCAGATACACCATTATGCTGTGGTGTATATGGCGGAGTCCATTGAGACAATATCCCATTGTCCCTAAGATAATCTTGAAACTCTTGACTTAAGTATTCACCACCCCGATCGGATCGAAGTATCTTAATACTTTTGCCAAGCTGTTTCTCTACTTCACTTCTGAACTCTATGAATTTCTCAAAAGCTTCAGATTTGCATTTCATTAAGAACACATACCCGAATCGTGAGTGATCATCGATAAAGGTAATGAAGTAGCTATAGCCTCCTTGTGCAAGAGTTGACATTGGTCCACATACATCAGTATGTATTAGACCAAGCAATTCTCCCACTGGTTTACCTTTTCCGGAAAAGGGTAATTTGGTCATCTTTCCTTTTAAGCATGATTCGCATGTATCAAATGAACCGGGTTCAAATGATTCCAGAATTCCACATCGGTGTAATTTGGTCATGCGTTTCTTGCTTACATGGCCAAGACGACAATGCCACGTATAGGAGTCTATTTGATTATCTATTCTAGCACGTTTGTTGCTAACTTCGATATTGAAAATGTCACCGGATAAATCTAACGTGTAGATACCATTGCATAATGTTCCGGTCCCATAAAGAACACCATTTAAAGTTATGTAACAACAATTGTTACTAAAAGTTAAATGGTAACCCTTTTCATTCAAGCATGAAATAGATACAATGTTCTTTATTAACGAAGGAACAAAATAACAATTATCCAATTCTAAGACAAGTCCAGTAGGGAGCTTTAGCAAACATGTTCCGATGGAAATAGCAGCAATCTTTGCTCCATTTCCAACTCGCAAATTTGCTTCTCCCTTGACGAGTCTTCTTCTATTCCTTAGCCCCCGTATGTCGTTACATATATGTGAGCTACACCCAGTATCAAGTACCCAGGTGTACGAGGAAATAGAGTGACATTCAATAACGAAGATGCCTGAAGATGATGGGGCATCGGATGCCTTCTTCTTCAAGGACTCAAGATAAACCTTGCAGTTTCTTCGCTAGTGGCCCTCCTTGCCACAATGATGGCAAGTGCTTTTTGGTGCTTTTTCAATCCTTTTGTCCTTAGTTAACTTATTGATGCCCAAAATAGAACGCAAATTCGGAGAAGACATGATCAGGTGATTATCCTAGAAATACAAATTGAGGCTATGTGATGAGAAGAATACATCAATATACATTAATTAAATCCTATTTATTTTTCGAAATGAATAACCCTTTTTATCAATTCGAGAGATCGTAGGAACATCTCCAAATAGGTTGATATCCAACCATAGATAAGAACAACCATGGCTGTGGCCATCAAGTTATTCTTATCTATGAAGGTAGGTAATTATACCGATTACATATTACATATATGTAACTATCACATTATGCTATCAACTAATTGAATGTTTGCATAAATCATTGGGTTGTTAACTCATTAACAAGTATGCAACAATATACATAGCACCCAACTGCACCTCTCTTTACATCGACCTTGACTGTGGCACAACAAATCGATGCTCCAAGCTTAAGGCTGACCCATTAATCAAGAAATAGTTTTAATATGGTTGTGGCTCATTCAACCATTTAGTCAGGCTTGGATGTGTCCAACAACCAAAACTAAGGATTGACCTCTAACTCCAACTATATTAATCATAAACTAATTCCATGGTTTGAACATGTCGAGGTTCAAGCCGGGTATGGATGTGTTCATCAACCCAAACGAGAAACAAAACTCCGGTTCTAACCATATTAATGGAAGGTGTTGGCCTTAATATTTTGTAAGGGGTTTTGGGTCTCATCCTTTTCTTTTAAGCACATTCATGACATATAATTATGTCATGTTCTAACGATTTCCTTAATAAAGTATGTATGTGACTTAATTTATCAAGTCTTATTAATTGAATTAGGAACCGCATTTCTTAATTCTAATTTCACACTTTATTTAAGGAATTGTTTTGGGAAACAATTTCCTAAATTGTCATAATCAATTTCGGAAATAATATGTTTAAGACTTTGATTTCTCTAAATCAAATCTTATTAAATTAAGAGACAGATTTCCTTAATTCAACTACATATTATTTTCATGAAAATCTTATTTAAGGAAATATACTCTATAGGAAACAATTTTCCTAATTAATTTTGGAGACAATAATATGTAAGAGCATCACCTCATAAATCAAATAAGGAAATTATCGTTTGAGAATCACCTCAAAATTTTCAAGATTTGATCACATATTTTATTTATGGAAAATTAATATCAATAAATAACTTAATTTGGACGGCTCCCCGAGGCTCAATCCAAAATAAGAATTTATTGATAATATAATTTGGACGGCTCCCCGAGGCTCATTCAAAATTAAACATTTGACAATTTAAATTCAATTTAGGAAATTTAATTATAACAACTAACTTTAAATTGGACGGCTCCCCGAGGCTCAATCTAAAATAAAGAATTTTATAAATAATTTAATTTCCAATTATGAATTTAAATGTCAATTAATATTCCCATAATTTGTCTAGACTTTCTTGAAAGAAAGTGCCCAAAATTGCGAGCTTTCCATAAATGGAAAGTTTCCAAAAATAAAAATTTTCAGAATAATTGTAAGTTTCTGGTACAAAGAAAACTTACGTATTTCCAAGATTGGAAAATTTCCAAAATAGAAAATTTCCAAAATTGGAAAGTTTCCAAAAATGGAAGGTTTTCATAATTATCATAAAATTTCAGAAACAGGGATATTTCAAAAGTTTGTGAAATTTCATGAGGATTTCCAAACCTTGAAATTCCTAAATCTATAATTTACCATAATTGGAAAATTTTTCAAAATTGAGATCATGACAAAGTTTTTCGTAAAATAATTATATGATTATGTCGAACACTAACTGGCTCTGATATCACTGTTGGGTCCGGGTGCATGTTGACATGGATGCGGGTTCGTAATTTTAAAACTAATTACGTCCAGCGGAAGGTTTAGCATAAATAATTTCTCAAATTATTTAACCACACATCTAAGCATGCAACCTTATCTTGTGTAGACATGATCATATATTTAAAATTTTACAGAAACGTAAACTAATTTACGTATTATCTCACGTAACTCGAAGGGAGGGACGAGATCCAACCGTAAGCGTCCCTCGGAAGCTCCGCCTCTATTCGCGTCCACGCCGAGTATCTTCGGGATGACTTCGCAAAGCCACGAGTTTTGTGTTCTCAAGAACTACTAGATTCTCCGAGAACGCGACAAGAAACCAAGAGAGAAGTAATCATATCGGAAAAACTCACCACCAAGGTTGGCCGGAATCACAATTCTGGCGAGGAGGAAGATGACTTGCGCCCAATCCCAAGGTGATGATGGCCGGAGAGGAAGATCGTCTCAACGGAAGAACTTCGTCGCCTCGGTGCTTCTCCTTGTGCTCACGGCAAGAAGAAGGGAGAGGCCGGCCAAGAGAAAGAAGGGAGGAGAGGGAGAGAGCCCAAGCAAGAATACTTGGATTATTTCGAATGAATTCCAAGTCTTGCCTTGGGTCCTTTATATAGTGGCCTCTCAACCGCCAAGTCTCTTTTTTCTTATGGAATAAATTTTCATAAGAAATTTATCATATAAATTTTCTATGACTTATTCCATCATGCCAAGTCTTGATTTTATATCATGGTTAAAATCATATTTTAATTCATGATAAAAATCAACCAAGTCTCTTTTTTCTTATGGAATAAATTTTCATAAGAAATTTATCATATAAATTTCTTTATATAAATTTCTTTATCATGGTAAATCAATCCATGATTGATTTTATAAAATAAAATAAACCAATCCATGGTTCATTTTAATTTCCATAAAAAATAAATTTCTTTATATAAATTTCTTTATCATGGTAAATCAATCCATGATTGATTTTATAAAATAAAATAAACCAATCCATGGTTCATTTTAATTTCCATGAAAAATAAACCAAACCTTGGTTTATACATAAAAAATTTATATCATCCATAATTTTATAAAACAAACCACACTTGATTTATTTTATAAATTGAACCAAACAATTTGGTTCCCTCCCTTTGTTGTGGTCGGCCAAGCAAAGAGGGTGGGGACCCTCTTTGGCCGGCCTATCCAGGCCACACCCCAATGAATTAAACTCATTTAATTCATCTATTAAGTCTTCAAAAGACTTAGTCATTTTACGCTTCCGATACGTCTCTGAAAAATTCAGATTCGACTTATCGTTTGGCTCAACCAAACCTAATCTCTCTTGATGGGAAAATCTAATTTTCAACTCGTTTTAAATCCCTCGGATTACTCGTAGTGCGTGTGACTAAATAGGCTTTCGATTTATGTTGGCTGTCTATAATTAACCAATTATAGAACGATCATGAGTGACACCTAGTAGTACATCATGATCCCCAATTAATCGAAAGATCAACGGTTGACCTCAGAAACAATTCTGAAACCCTTCAGCAGCTATAATGAATCGTGCCTCATTCCCTTCACCATCTTATACCCACTTGGTTCAGGACATGGTCTATATGTGTCAGTCCCCACTAGGCTGACTACGTCACACCTAGCCCAAGTAACGTTTTCTCGTCTTATGGATTCTAATTACTCTCATGTATTTAAGAGATTCATACTCTGAACATGTCATGCTCTGGCCAGAGGCTTCGAGTAACAATCCGATGATAGGCTTCGGGTATATATCTCCTCGCAAGGAGTGGTGAATCCTTTGTAGGCTGTTCAAACATCTTCGGGCACTTCGGCTTATACCCAATCATACTGGGTCCACACCTCTTTGGAGATGCTTGCTTAAGATGTCAAAGTATAAGTCTCCATGACCAAGATGACTTGAACACCGCAAGTCAAAGGAACATCGCACTTAAGCTGCAGTAAGAACTTCATTGACATATCTATATGTAGTCTACCATATGAAGTCTTACAGCCAGTCACTCCAATGAACTAGTTCCCTTAACTAGCATTCATGTTTGTCTCCGGACATATCAATGTCACCAGCTAGTGAGAATCAGCTGATTAGAGAATAACCCATGCTAGTCTCAACAGAATTGATAGTGTCTGTATTTATCAATTCATCGACTAGGGACAATTTCAATACTTCACAATTGCACATGTAGAGATAATCACTAGTTGTGAATTCATCACAAATTCTCTCATGCTGTGAATTGTATTGCGGACATTCAGTAAATGAGTTTAAGATCTCAATCAAATACATAAACATGTATACTCAAATAGTGAATATTCATAAATGATTACAATCATAAGGCGATTGCCTTAGGACACTTCTCTCATATCACTAACAACGCCGGCCAACAAAACCCTAGGGTTTTCTTGCCGTTGGCCACACAAGGGAAGAAGCTGCCTTCTTCTCGCTGCCACCACCTCCTTCCTCCTTCTCCAGTCACTGCCGACCCAAGAAGGTGCCAAGGAGATGATTATCTCCCTCGCTTGGCCGCTGGAAAGACCTCCCTTGGAGGTTATCGCCGCCGCCAACCCCTAGCCAAGGAGCGCCGTCGCTGGTGCTCTTTTCCTCCTCCTTTGCTTGCGTCCAGCCAAGAGGAAGGAGATGAGGCCTCCCTCCTTCCTTGTGCCATGCCCTAAGTGGAGAGAAAAGTGAGAAGAGAAAGGAAGAAGAGCTTTCTTCCTACCCGCCGGCCACTTGGTGCCCTAGGAGAGAGAGAGGGAGAGAAGGAGAAGAATAATAGAAGGCTTAATCAATCTTATTTCTTGATGGCTTCATGGGGTATATATAGAGCTAAGGTAGGGACCAAGAGGAGGAGTTGGGTTTTGACCCACTAATGGATCTAAAACCAATCTATTAATGAAGATTCATTCCACTAAAGGATCTCCATTGAACTTCCTCACCGACCCTCATATTTTCATATGGGCTCCACCTATTATGAGTCATCCATCCCCCCGTGTTTAAGATATCGAATGTCTGTCGGTTAATTTAAATTACTGACAATTTTAATTAATCAACTTCTGGCTCCTTGATTAGTACCACTCAACCTTATCATCATGTTGGATCAAATCCACCTACAGGGTTTAACATGATGAACCTTATGAGCTCATCAAGGGGGCATCATCATCTCGACTTACTAGGATACGGATTCTGTCAATAATCAACGACACACCATATACTTAATATTATTTCCTAACTTACTGGGCCTATCGATTTAGCAGAATAAATCTTGCTCATTGGTAAATCAAAGAAATAAATATTAACTATACGTGCCCGTTATTATATCGGGATTTAGGGATTGTAGTCCATAATAATCCGAGGTCCGATCCAATATTAAGTCAGTACAAATTGGATGACCTCTAGTTTTGGTTCTGCTCAATGCACACAAAGCACACTAGTGTAATTCTATGGTCAAGACAAACTACACCTAATTACACTACAACCATCCAGACAGTTTGTCCAATTCCATCTCGGCTGTGAGCCATTGCTTATACTATGCAAGGAACTGATAACATAATCTTCTGTGTGTCACCACACACCATGTTATCTACAATGCAAAGGACTTTTATGCATATACTAATATAAATACACATCTTGTGTTGTTGTGATTCTCTTTTCAAAAAGTAGATGATCATATATATAAAAAGAACAAGTCTTTTAGTTATACACATCTAACAGTGGTGACGTGTCCCGACCCACTTAGCGACGGAAAGTCAAAACTCCGTTGCTATTAGCGATGGATAGTCAATTATCCGTCGCTATTTTATCGTAATTGGCTATGGAAAGTCAATTATCCGTCACTATTTGCGATGGATTTCATAAAATTCCGTCGCTATTCTTGGAAAATTTCCAGCAGGTGGATTCCTCTTTTCCCCTTCCCATATATACATTCAATATATACAATATCATTCAAATCACACCACAAAAGGATATCCAAATAAAATACATACAAACCAAGAAATTTTATATCTAAACACATACCAAACATGTATCAAATACATATATACAAAATCTAAATCCAAACATATCATATAAGCATCGTAATGAATACAGAGTCAATATATAATACATAAACTATAGTCTGGTAGAGAAACAATATATATGAACACAAAGTCAATACTGGATCAAAAGGAATAATATTCCTGCACAATAGAAGAGAAACTATATAAATAAAAGTTAAATACAATGATAAAACGATATTAGTAAAAACATAACTAATTAGCGTAACTCTAACTGATATAAAAAATGTAAATAACATTGAATGAAAGGTTCAAATCTCTAATATACATACCTTTCTACCCAACCAATATCTAAATTAAACTCTGATAATGTTCAATCTGTAAACGAAAATGAACAAATAAGAAACAATTACTGATACATATAATAACAAACCAGATAGTCTAATAATTTGATTTTGTAAAATGTAGATAAAAAATATAACATATCACAAAAATGTCTCTACTCATCTGCCTCAGGATCCTATAGGGACCGGTGTCGTCGATAGAGGGGGGGGGTGAATATCGACTTGTTAAAAATCTTGCGGAAAGCGTGTCCTAAACTTTCGAGGTTCATTCATTCTAGACAAAGAGTTAGTAGCACAGCGGAAAAATAGACAGAACGAAAAACCAAACAACAGAGTGCACACAGGTTTTTACTTGGTTCCCAATCCCCTAGGGTCAGTACTTCCAAGGCCTAAGCACGGGAAACACCCGCCCACTAATGGTCTCCTTTCCGGACTTTTCAGAGGCGGAGAAACCCGTCTTACAATGCACGTTTTACAATCAAAATATTATGGAAAGTAAATGTAGAAAGGAAATGCAAACCAAACAAAAAGTCGAAGACTCGACCGATCTGGAACTCCTGAAGTGTTGTGCACTTCCCCCTGGAGCCTCCTTGGTCGTAGAGCCTCATCTCTAGCGCTTTATCATCACTTGAAATGCTTAGAATGATGTCGTGAATGGTGTTCTGAGTTGAGGGGTCGAACCCCTTTATATAGCCTTTTGTTGGGCGCCTGTGTTGCTATGGGGCGCCTCAGTAGCGACCAAAATTCCATCCAAATCGCGAACTTCGCGAAGCTGCTTAAGGACCCAGTCTTGGGTGCCCAGGAGCTTATTGGGCACCTGATTCATTCAGGCGCCTGGCTTCCAGGGCGCCTGAATGCTTGGGGCGCCTGTATCCATTCAGGCGCCCAGGAGCAGCTTTCCAGGGCATTTTGTGTGTTTGTGCGCCTGCTTTGCCTTAAATTCTAGGTACCTACAAGATACACAAACACAAAATAAGCACATATATTCTTAGCCTTAATGAATTAGTTCTGACTTCGGATTTCCCCCGAAACCCTAGGTCGAACCGATGCCTATGTTCCCTTCCCGGGGAACACGCCTATCGCCTACTCCTCTCAGGAGCAGTTTTGTCAACCGACTCCTCCGGTTGGACTTTTGGCCAGCTTCACTCACCAGGCCTTAGTGCCCATCTTCACTCACCAGGACTTCGGTGCCGAACCCTGGGCCAGGACTTATTGACCAATTCATCGAATCAGGACTTCGTGCCCAGTCCACAACCAGGACTTATTGCCCAACCCTATGTCAGGACTTTGGTGCCCGGCCCTCGGCCAAGACTTATTGCCCAATTCCTCGAATCAGGACTTCGGTGCCCAGCCCGTGGCCAGGACTTAGTGCTCAATCCATGATCAGGACTTAGTGCCCAATTCTTCGAGCTAGGACTTATTGCCTAGGTTAACTAGGACTTTTCTTCACTGTGGTACTGATTTATTGACTCACCCTTCCCTTGTTTAGTATATCACTAACTTAAGCATATTGTTAAACATTGAAACACTAGAGGAGGATATCACTGATGCATCTTGCACCAACAATCTCTCCCTTTTTGATGTTTGACAATATCTTAAGTTAGATTGGATTAAAGGGTTAAGTTATGATCCTTGGGATAAACTGGAAAAAGCATTTTGATTTAAACTTTGACCCTTGGGAAAAAAAATTTCTAACTTAAGCTCTCTCCTTGGAAAAACATTTTGATTTAACTTTTGATCCTTGGGAGAAAAAAATTTCTAACTTAAAGCTCTCTCCTTGGAAAAACATTTTGATTTAACTTTTGATCCTTGGGAGAAAAAAAAATTTCTAACTTAAGAGCTCTCTCTCTCCCTTTGTCATACATAAAAAAATGACAAAAAAAAACTTGCACCAACAATAAAAATTTCATAAAAAATTTCTTTTCCTTTCGAAAGTACTTAGGATAATTCTTTAAAAGCATATAATTTTTGATAAAATATTTTGAAACTTATTTTGGTTTTAAAAAAACTAAGTACTAGTTAAAAAAACTAAGTACTTAAATTGCACAAAAAAAATTATACTTTGAAAAGTATTGTGCACTTGGAAAAATATTTTGTACTTTTTAGAAAAATACTGTTGCGCACTTGGAAAAAATATTTTTGAAAAAAAATCTGCACTTGAAAATATGATGCCTTAGAAAAATTTTCATTTAGAACAGATTTTCAAAAAAATTTGCACTTAGAAAAATTTTGTGTATTTAAAAAGTATTAGTGCTTTGAAAAATATTTTGCACTTAACAAATATTAGTATTTTGAAAAATATTTTACACTTAAAATATTTTCGCAAGCTAAAGTCTTTTTAATGAAATTTTGTTTTGAAACATAATATTTTACTTGACTTGGTTTCTTTTCCAGTCTGACATAATCCTAGGAAACCTTGTTGACTACAAGGATATTTCTCTAAGTGTCCTGGAAATTCTCCAAATTCAAGCAAATGTTATTTCAAATCGATTCCAAAAGTCAAAATAATTTTGAAAATAAGTTCTTGACTTGGATTCCATTCCAATCTGACACAATCCTAGGAACCCTTGTTAACTACAAGGACATTTCCTTAAGTGTCCTGGAAATTCTCCAAACTCAAGTAAGATTATTTCCAAAAGTAATTAAATAAGCCAGAAATAAATTTTTGATAATGATAGTATAATTATCTTCATAAAGTGATTTTAAAAGAAATGACTTTAAAATGATAATATTTTGAAGAGAAAATACTTATGTTTTCAAAAGGATTTTGAAAATACAATGTATGAAAATATAATATTTTGAAATGTTCAATAATTCTTTTAGTTTGACCTTCCCCTAACAGTCCTCGGAAGCTTGTTGATTACAAGTGATCTTCCTCTGAGTCTTAGGGTTTGATTCAAACCAAAAGAACTATCTAATAGTTTTGAAATTGTTAGAAAATAGAGTTAATTTCTTTTGACTTAGACTCCCCATAAATCTGACACTATCCTAGGAGTTCTTGTAGATCATTAAGAAGACTCTCTATGTGTCTTTAGGGTTTATCAAAATCAAAAGAGTAATAAACACAATTCTTGCAATGTATTTTGAAATATTATGATAAAAGACATAATTTTCAAAAGAATATTTTGAAGGATAAACTGAGTTTCTAAGATAATTTTTTGAAGACACATTTTGAAATGATTGTAATTTTTAAGGCACAGTTTTTGGAAGAATAAAATGTAATAAGTTTCTGAAACATTTTTCGAAAACGTTTTTGATACGATAATGATTTGTAAAGCATAAAGTTTTTGAAAATTTTGAATTTTCGAAAAAAAATTATTTTTGAATTAAAAAAAACACTCCCCCTGAACTTGACACTGTTTGACTCTAACTAAGTGTCTTAAGGGACTTTAGTGTTGATCTAAAAGGCTTGTGTCTAATTGTGTAGGTCAAATAATTTTTCGAAAAGATATTGTAGCGACCCGCCTTCTTCTACCTTAGACGGATCGTTACTTTCCTCTACTTCTCAACTCTAATGCACGACTAAAAGTAAAATGCGGAAATCTTTTTTTTTTCTTTTAAATTCTTCTAACAATTATATTCTAACTTAAGTAGTCATGCATGATACCATATCACACTTTCCTTCTCAAAACTCGTAGTTGATACTTATTGAAACAAGCCTCACCCAACTCAAACTGCAGGTATCAGTCGACTGGTGACGTGGCAGTCGACTGGTACGCCTGTAATCAGAATTACAGGTTTCGGCTCTTGCTTCTTAAGCCCACCATTCATTCAGTTTCGAGCCATATCAAACTATGACACCACTTCTATACTCTATGTCAGTTTCCTAAACAATTTAGCCAATCAAACGAATCCATAACTTGAATTTAGGACTTTTATGGAAGAAAATAAACTAAACAAGTTTATATGAACTTAAACAATAGAGTTTGTATCAATCTTGACTCCTATGCATTCATAACACCAAATACATGTTCTACGACCTTGCTAAAGCATTATGAAATGTGATTGCAACTTTTCTAAACATTTTTAAGCAATAAAAACTTGATTCAAAGGGAAATTGATACTATCTTGGCACAAACACCTTTTTCTCTAACAAAGTATCAATATCTCTAACTACTCACACTTCTACTCATCCAATGCAATCATAAGGATATGTATGCTAAACGAAATGACATGGAATCTTTACTCTAAGAAATTGAGCATGTAAAACTATCCAAAACTCAAATACTCTATAATCTCCATAAAGCAAGAACTTGAAATTTGAATAAACTTAAACATTGCAATTCAAATAACTAAATTGTCTCGTCTCAAAGATCTCTCCATAATCAGCCACCACACACACTCTACTCAGCACCGCCTCGTCGTCTTCCTTCAGAATTGCTTGCCTTTACCTTTATCTGCAATAAGAGGAAATGCATCTATAAGCATAAAGCTTAGTAAGTACTATCTAGCTCACAAAAACTCGGAATGTGCAAACATGCTTCTAGAACAATATGAAAATCATATGAGATACTAATATGCTTGAAAGAAAACTAAGAACATGTATAACTCAAAACATGCATACTCAAGCAATAAATAAATCTCAATTTACTTTTCTTGGCTCAACTTGAAACTTTAGCTATTCTTTAACTTTTGAAAACTTTCTTAAACTTTCGAAACTTTGCTAAAGCATATACTTGAAAATAATAATCACTTGGATCCACTGAAGACGTAAGTACCATCTGATGCGCGTTCCCTAAAAGGTTGGGGTAGCGAGCCACCAATCCTAATAGAGCAGACCTTGGTCTACCAGGGCCAAGACCTTGGAATTGGACACCTGGATTTCTTTAACGACGCCCTTGGACGCTGGGTACTGGCCTTAGAAAATAAAATAGCTTTTCTTTCTTTTCTTTCTTATCTGTAAATGCCTTGGCATTTTCTGAAGCACCTTGCGTGCTAAAATCCCTAAGTCTTAACTTTTAGGGATTTCTTAAGGCCTTGGCCTTTTCTTTTCTTATCTTTATCTTCTCTTTTCTTTTCTCATGGCTTTTCTTGGACCCTAACCTCATATAGGGCACTCAATAAAATATATAAGCATATAATAAACTAAGATCACATGCAAAAATCTGAACAAGAAGTAAATATCTCTTTTTAAAACTGTTAAAGGAAATTCTCGCGGAAAAACCGCCTCTTACTGCAGGTGAGCAGTACTTACATTGATATCTTGGACTTACAACCAAGATTGACGTCTAGAGCTCGGGAGAAACTTGAGATCTCGGAGAATTCTTCACGCCTACGCGTTCCTCTCGTCGCGGGGATCCCGAATATAGGATTATCTCTTGGAGAAGAGTCTTGGCCGGCCCTCTAGAGCTTGGTGTTGGTCGGCGTCGCCCCAAGAGAGGAGAGGAGGTCGGCGTGAGGGTTTGGAGAGGAGAGAAATAAAACTTCTCTCTTTAATTAGCTATTTATACTTAAGGGTCGGATCAACCTAACTATACCGTAAATACCCTTCTCTCCGTCCCTTGTTGTGCTTGATACCCCTAGCCTGGCTGGTCGCGCGCTTGCCTTGTCTGCTGCTGGTCGCGGGTTCGAACCACCGGCTGCCCGTAAGTGGTTTTTTTTCCTTTTTCTCCTTTTTTTTTCTTTTCTTTTTCCTAAAATACTAAACGGACTCGGAAAATTCCATAAAAATATTCTAAAAATTCCTAAAAATATCTAGAATATTTCTAAACTATTTTTAAATAATTCTAAGGACTTTAAGAACTAAAAATGGAAATTTTGGGGCGTTACAATCTCCCATACCTTATGAAAAGTTCGTCCTCGAACTTAGAATAATTCTGGATATCTCTCTCTCATGCTGTCCTCACGCTCCCAAGTAGCCTCTTCATGCTTTTGATTCTGCCAGATGACCTTCACTAGTGGCACTTCTTTGTTTCTTAATCTCTTAACTGCTTTGTCCACTATCTGTGTCGGTCTGCTCTCATAACTAAGATCTTCTTGGATCTGTACTGACTGAGGCTGAATCACTTGGCTAGGGTCGTGAATACACTTCTTTAGCATAGAGACATGAAAGGTACTGTGGATAGCTGACACATCCTCTGGTAGGTCCAGCTCATATGCTACCTTACCAACCCTCTTTATGATCTTGTAGGGTCCTATGTAGCGAGGACTTAGCTTGCCCTTCTTGCCAAATCTCATCACTCCCTTCATAGGAGCGACCTTGAGAAATACTAAATCTCCAACTTGGAATTCAAGAGGTCTACGGCGTGTGTCAGCATAACTTTTCTGTCTACTCTGGGCAGTCTCAATCCTCTGGCGGATCGTCTGGATAGCCTGAGTGGTCTCATCTATAAGCTCAGTCTGGCTGTCTAGTCCTGACTCCATCTCTTTCTTCTCACCAGCTTCTTGCCAACATATGGGTGATCTGCATTTCCTGTCATACAATGCCTCATAAGGTGCCATCCTGATGGTGGCCTGATAGCTATTGTTGTAGGCGAACTCAACTAAGCACAGAAATTTGCACCAACTACCTTTAAAGTCCAATGCACAAGCCCTGAGCATGTCTTCTAAAATCTGATTTACTCTCTCTGTTTGTCCATCTGTCGGGGGATGGAAAGCTGTGCTGAACTGAAGTCTGGTGCCTAGAGCGTCCTGAACACACTTCCAAAAATGGGAGGTGAATCGCCCATCTCTGTCAGACACGATCGACCTCGGAACTCCGTGAAGCCTGATTACTTCTTTCACGTACAGCTGTGCTAACTGCTCTACCGAATGCGACAACTTGATGGCTAGGAAGTGGGCAGACTTGGTCAATCTATCCACTATCACCCAAATTGCATCGTGTCCATGGGTGGTTCTTGGAAGACCTGTGATAAAGTCCATGGATATTTCTTCCCATTTCCACTCTGGAATGGGAAGTGGCTGTAGAACTCCTCCTGGTCTCTGGTGCTCTGCTTTGACTCTCTGGCAGGTCAAGCAGGTACTGATATATCTGGCCACGTCTCGCTTGAGTCCAGACCACCAGAATCCTTTCTTTAAATCTTGATACATCTTGGTAGAACCAGGATGCATGAAGTACGGGGTACTGTGGGCTTCTTCTAAAATATTCTTCCTTAGTTCCTCATCATTGGGGACGCAAAGGCGGTCTCCAAAATAGAGGATGCCACTATCTGATACTCGAAACTCTGAATTTTCTGCCTCTTGGATCCCCTGCTTGATCTTCTGGATTTCTGAGTCTTGACTTTGCTTTCTTTGTATATCCACAAGCAAGGTTGACTCTAGAGTCAATGCAGAAAGTTGCCCAATTATTACCTCGACTCCAAAATCCTTTATTTCTTTCTGAAGTGGTAGGGACAGTGATGAAAGGGACATCAGTGCTGCACAGGATTTTCTGCTCAGTGCATCTGCCACTTTATTAGCTTTACCTGGGTAGTAGAGGATTTCACAGTCATAATCTTTGACCAACTCTAGCCACCTGCGCTGCCTCATATTCAGGTCCTTCTGAGTGAAGAAGTACTTCAAACTCTGATGGTCTGTGAAGATCCTGCACTGCACTCCATACAGGTAGTGTCTCCAAAGCTTCAGTGCAAAAACCACAGCTGCTAGCTCAAGGTCGTGGGTAGGGTAATTCTTCTCATAGTCCTTGAGCTGTCTGGAGGCATATGCTATTACTTTACCATCTTGCATGAGGACAGCTCCAAGGCCCATCTTGGATGCATCACTGTAGATGTCAAAGGTCTTGTCACTCTCTGGAACAGTCAGGATGGGAGCACTGGTCAATCTCTTCTTCAGCTCTAGAAAACTGTGCTCGCATTTATCTGACCATTCAAACTTCTTGTTCTTTCTGGTCAAGGCTGTGAGTGGAGAGGCTATCCTGGAAAAGTCCTCCACAAATTTTCTGTAATATCCTGCCAGGCCTAAGAAGCTTCTGATCTCACTGGCATTCTTGGGTCTACACCAGTTGCTGACTGCTTCTATCTTGGCTGGATCAACTTGAATGCCTTCTTTGGATACAATGTGACCTAGGAAAGTCACCTGATCTAGCCAAAACTCACACTTTGAGAATTTTGCATAAAGCTTCTCCTGCTGAAGGATCTGCAGCACTATCCTCAAGTGTGTAGCATGGTCCTCTGGAGTCTGTGAGTATATGAGAATATCATCAATAAATACAATGACGAATTTATCGAGATACTCCCTGAAGATGTGGTTCATCAGCTCCATGAAGACTGCTGGAGCATTGGTTACTCCAAAAGGCATTACTACAAATTCGTAGTGGCCGTATCTTGTCCTGAAGGCCGTCCTGGGAATGTCACTTTCTTTAACCTTCAGCTGATGATACCCAGAACGCAGATCTATCTTCGAGAACACTGTAGCCCCTTTGAGTTGATCAAATAAATCATCTATTCTAGGAAGGGGGTACTTGTTCTTGATGGTCACCTTATTCAGAGCTCTGTAGTCTATGCACAGACGCATAGACCCATCCTTCTTCTTGACGAAAAGTACAGGAGCTCCCCAGGGTGAATGACTCGGGCGAATGAAGCCCTTGTCTAGTAGCTCCTGGAGTTGCTCTTGTAATTCCTTCAACTCTGCTGGAGACATACGATATGGGGCCTTCGAGACCGGACCGGTACCGGGCACTAGCTCGATCTCGAATTCCACTTCTCGGTTGGGAGGCAGTCCAGGTAATTCTTCTGGGAACACTTCTGGATATTCGCAGACTACACGTACATCCTCCTGCTTGAGTTCCTCCTTTGCTTCTGATTCCACTATGTATGCAAGAAAACCAACACACCCTTGCTCTAGCATCTGGTGGGCTGCCAAGGCTGAGAGAAATTTCTGAGTCTTCCTCCTTGGGGCTCTTTGAAACTCGAATGGTGGTTCTCCTTCTGGGCTGAAAACCACCTTCCTTCTACGGCAGTCCACTGAAGCGCTGTACTTACTGAGGAAATCCATGCCCAGTATGATGTCGAAGTCCTGCATCGCAAGGACTATCAGATCGACATATAGCTCTCGGTCTGAAATCTTGATTAGCACAGCCCGGAGCCTCTGGGTGGACTCCATGATTTCCCCTGAAGGGAGAGTTGTCAGGAATCTGGACTCCCAACTCTCTGCAGGCACCTGTAACTTACTAGCAAAAGGTACTGATACGAAAGAATGGGTCGCCCCAGTGTCAAACAGTGTAGTAGCTAAATGCTGAAAAATAACTATTTGACCTGTTACGACCGTGGAGGCGCTGGCAGCTTCTTCCTTCGTGAGGGAAAAGACTCTGGCATTGGTTGGAACTGGTGCTGCTTCCAACCCTCCCTGACTGATCTGAGGTCCCTCCAGCATAGTAGGCATGTAATGTAACTGAGGCTGGCCTCCATACTGTACGGACTGCTGAGGAAGTACTTTGAACTTGTTTGGGCAGTCTCTGGATCTGTGCCCCTCTTGTCCACATGAATAGCATCCAGTTACACCCAAAAGGCATGTTCCTGGATGGTTCCTCCCACACTTAGGACAAGGTGGATACCTAGCTTGCTTATTCTCTGGTTTTCCTTTCTGGCTGCCAGGCCACTGCTTCCTTTTGTGGTTCTTGTTCTTCCAGTTCTGGCTATTTGGCTGAGGCTTCTGGCCTCCCATTGTCTTGTTCTCAATCAGGACTGGCTTCTGCTGTGCTTGCTGTGCCTTGATGCTATTCAGGTAGTGCTCTGAGATTAGAGCACTACTGACCAACTCCTCGCTGGTCTGGGGTTGGTGCATCCCGCTGTTCACGTTGAGTGCTATCTCCGGGTTCAGCATGCGAAGCATCAGTCTGACTCGCTCCTTCTCTGTGCTAACTAGCTCTGGGCAGAGGCGAGCTAGTCTGTTGAACTTTGCAACTGCTTCTCCCACTGGTAGGCTACCCTGTCTGAACTCCATGAAGTCCTCGAAGTGCTTGTTGGTAACCTTCATGTGGAAGAATTCCTCATAGAACTCGTGCTCAAAATCTGCCCAGCTCATCTGGTTGACTATCTTCTTACTCTTGACTCGCTCCCACCACATACGAGCATCTCCAGTTAGGCAGAAGGAGGCACATTTGACCTTCTCAACCTCTGGCCAGTCAAGAAGCTCCATCGTGCTCTCTAAAGTTTTGAACCAAGCCTGGGCATCCCAGGGCTCAGTCGTGCCTGAGAAGCTTTCGGGTTTCAGCCTCTGCCACTGGATGAGGTATGCTTCTTGTCTTCGGTTCACGGCAGGGGTCTCCTGTGGGACTGGTGGAACCTCAGCCACCACTGGAGTCTCCACTCCTGCTGGGGGTGGTGTAGGGGGCACTGGGTGCTGATTTGCCATCAGTGTGGCGATGATCTTCTGTTGTTCTGTCATCTGAGCTTGCATTTGAGCAATGACTGCCATCAGGTTTGGCTGTTCTGTGCCAGGCTCACTGTTATCTTGAACTGGAGTTCTGTTATTAGCATTAGGAGCTCGGCCTCTTCTTGCCATCTAATAATGCATAAAGGAACAAGAAATCACTACTACATCTCTAGGTATAAACTTGTCTTCTTACTTAGAAATCTAATATCCATTCTAGGGATTAAACATGATTCCGTGATACTAAGGGATTAAACATGCTTCCTTGTTCTATGCACATGTGAGTAGTACTTAAGCATTTCTCTATACTGCAATTAAATAAAGGAGCAATAGAAAAAACTGAAACTTAAAGCTTTCTTACTTGAAGACGGCAAGGTTGATGCTGATGTGTGTGTGATGCTGGAGAATGGGAACTGCTCTGATACCACCTGTAGCGACCCGCCTTCTTCTACCTTAGACGGATCGTTACTTTCCTCTACTTCTCAACTCTAATGCACGACTAAAAGTAAAATGCGGAAATCTTTTTTTTTTCTTTTAAATTCTTCTAACAATTATATTCTAACTTAAGTAGTCATGCATGATACCATATCACACTTTCCTTCTCAAAACTCGTAGTTGATACTTATTGAAACAAGCCTCACCCAACTCAAACTGCCCGTACCAGTCGACTGGTGACGTGGCAGTCGACTGGTACGCCTGTAATCAGAATTACAGGTTTCGGCTCTTGCTTCTTAAGCCCACCATTCATTCAGTTTCGAGCCATATCAAACTATGACACCACTTCTATACTCTATGTCAGTTTCCTAAACAATTTAGCCAATCAAACGAATCCATAACTTGAATTTAGGACTTTTATGGAAGAAAATAAACTAAACAAGTTTATATGAACTTAAACAATAGAGTTTGTATCAATCTTGACTCCTATGCATTCATAACACCAAATACATGTTCTACGACCTTGCTAAAGCATTATGAAATGTGATTGCAACTTTTCTAAACATTTTTAAGCAATAAAAACTTGATTCAAAGGGAAATTGATACTATCTTGGCACAAACACCTTTTTCTCTAACAAAGTATCAATATCTCTAACTACTCACACTTCTACTCATCCAATGCAATCATAAGGATATGTATGCTAAACGAAATGACATGGAATCTTTACTCTAAGAAATTGAGCATGTAAAACTATCCAAAACTCAAATACTCTATAATCTCCATAAAGCAAGAACTTGAAATTTGAATAAACTTAAACATTGCAATTCAAATAACTAAATTGTCTCGTCTCAAAGATCTCTCCATAATCAGCCACCACACACACTCTACTCAGCACCGCCTCGTCGTCTTCCTTCAGAATTGCTTGCCTTTACCTTTATCTGCAATAAGAGGAAATGCATCTATAAGCATAAAGCTTAGTAAGTACTATCTAGCTCACAAAAACTCGAATGTGCAAACATGCTTCTAGAACAATATGAAAATCATATGAGATACTAATATGCTTGAAAGAAAACTAAGAACATGTATAACTCAAAACATGCATACTCAAGCAATAATAAATCTCAATTTACTTTTCTTGGCTCAACTTGAAACTTTAGCTATTCTTTAACTTTTGAAAACTTTCTTAAACTTTCGAAACTTTGCTAAAGCATATACTTGAAAATAATAATCACTTGGATCCACTGAAGACGTAAGTACCATCTGATGCGCGTTCCCTAAAAGGTTGGGGTAGCGAGCCACCAATCCTAATAGAGCAGACCTTGGTCTACCAGGGCCAAGACCTTGGAATTGGACACCTGGATTTCTTTAACGACGCCCTTGGACGCCGGGTACTGGCCTTAGAAAATAAAATAGCTTTTCTTTCTTTTCTTTCTTATCTGTAAATGCCTTGGCATTTTCTGAGCACCTTGCGTGCTAAAATCCCTAAGTCTTGACTTTTGGGATTTCTTAAGGCCTTGGCCTTTTCTTTTCTTATCTTTATCTTCTCTTTTCTTTTCTCATGGCTTTTCTTGGACCCTAACTCATATAGGGCACTCAATAAAATATATAAGCATATAATGAACTAAGATCACATGCAAAAATCTAAACAAGAAGAAATATCTCTTTTAAAAACTTTAAAGGAAATTCTCGCGGAAAAACCGCCTCTTACTGCAGGTGAGCAGTACTTACATTGATATCTTGGACTTACAACCAAGATTGACGTCTAGAGCTCGGGAGAAACTTGAGATCTCGGAGAATTCTTCACGCCTACGCGTTCCTCTCGTCGCGGGGATCCCGAATATAGGATTATCTCTTGGAGAAGAGTCTTGGCCGGCCCTCTAGAGCTTGGTGTTGGTCGGCGTCGCCCCAAGAGAGGAGAGGAGGTCGGCGTGAGGGTTTGGAGAGGGAGAGAAATAAAACTTCTCTCTTTAATTAGCTATTTATACTTAAGGGTCGGATCACCTAACTATACCNAGTACATCATGATCCCCAATTAATCGAAAGATCAACGGTTGACCTCAGAAACAATTCTGAAACCCTTCAGCAGCTATAATGAATCGTGCCCCATTCCCTTCACCATCTTATACCCACTTGGTTCAGGACATGGTCTGTGTGTGTCAGTCCCCACTAGGCTGACTACGTCACACCTAGCCCAAGTAAAGTTTTCTCGTCCTACGGATTCTAATTACTTTCATGTATTTAAGAGATTCATACTCTGAACATGTGATGCTCTGGCCAGAGGCTTCGAGTAACAATTCGACGATAGGACTTGAGTATACATCTCCTCGCAAGGAGTGGTGAATCCTTTGTAGGCTGTTCAAACATCTTCAGACACTTCGGCTTATACCCAATTATCCTGGGTCCACACCTCCTTGGAGATGCTTGCTTAAGATGTCAAAGTATAAGTCGACATTACCAAGATGACTTGAACACCGCAAGTCAAAGTAACATCGCACTTAAGCTGCAGTAAGAACTTCATTGACATATCTATATGTAGACTACCATATGAAATTTTTACAGTCAGTCACTCCAATGAACTAGTTCCCTTAACTAGCATTCATGTTTATCTCCGGACATCCCAATGTCACCAGCCAGTGAGAATCAGCTGATTAGAGAATAACTCATGATAGTCTCAACAGAATTGATAGTGTCCGTATTTATCAATTCATCGACTAGGGACAATTTCAATACTTCACAATTGCACATGTAGAGATAATCACTAGTTGTGAATTCATCACAAATCTCTCATGCTGTGAATTGTATTGCGGACATTCAGTAAATGAGTTTAAGATCTCAATCAAATACATAAACATGTATACTCAAATAGTAAATATTCATTTATTAAAATAAATGATTACAATCATAAGGCGATTGCCTTAGGATATTTCTCTCATATCACTAACAAACTCCCACTTTGCCTAATGCAATCGCTACGTATCCAATACCACAGTCTCTAACATGACCCTCAAACTTGCTTGAGGCAAGGCCTTAGTTAAAAGATCCGCTAAATTCTTTCAGTGGAAATTTTCTCAATTTGTATATCATTCCTACTTATAATCTCTCTGATCAGATGATAGCGGCGAAGCACATGTTTGGATCGCTGATGAGACCTTGGTTCCTTTGCTTGTGCAATAGCTCCATTGTTGTCGCAGTAAACGGTATTGCTTCATCAATGGTTGGAACCACACCAAGTTCTGAGACAAACTTCTTGATCCAGACTGCTTCCTTTGCTGCTTCCGAAGTTGCAATGTATTCCGCTTCCGTGGTAGAATCCGCTACGGTGTCTTGCTTGGAACTCTTCCAACTTATTGCGCCTCCATTCAAAATAAATACGTATCCGGACTGAGATTTGGAGTCATCCTTATCTGTCTGAAAACTGGCATCTGTATACCCACGTATTACCATATCACCTTCTCCATATATTAGGAACACATCCTTAGTTCTTTTTAAGTACTTGAGGATTGTCTTGACAGCCGCCCAATATCCATTCCTGGATCAGACTGGTATCTGCTTGTGACGCTCAGAGCATACGATACATCGGCCTAGTACATAACATAGCATACATGATAGATCCTATCGCGGATGCATAAGGAATCTTATTCATGCAAATCCTCTCGTCTTCTGTGCGCGGACACATAGACTTCGAAAGGTTGATCCCATGCCCTGATGGGAAGGTAATCTTTCTTGATTCCGACATGCTAAACCTTTTAGCACTCGGTCTATATATGTAGACTGCGAAAGACCAAACAATCGTTTTGATCTATCTCTATAGATTCTAATCCCAAGGATATAGGTTGCTTCTCCCAGGTCTTTCATGGAGAAAGTTTTGGACAACCAAATTTTAACTGACTGTAAGACTGATATATCGTTTCCTATAAGTAATATGTCATCGACATATAACACTAGGAATACGACTGCACTCCCACTAACCTTCTTATACACACAAGGTTCATCAGGATTTTGTGAGAAATCAAACTCTTTGATTATCTCATCAAAACGGATGTTCCAGCTCCTAGATGCTTGCTTTAATCCATATATGGATCGTCAAAGCTTGCATACTTTGGTTTTATTAACCGATGTGAAACCTTCAGGTTGTATCATGTATACATCCTCAAGCAGGTTTCCATTAAGGAAAGCTGTTTTCACATCCATTTACCATATTTCATAATCATAATGAGCTGCTATGGCCAGGAGCATCCGAATGAATTTAAGCATAGCTACTGGTGAATAGGTTTCGTCATAATCAATTCCTTGTTTCTGACGATATCTTTTTGCCACTAATCTAGCCTTAAAGGTAACAACATTACCTTCCATGTCGGTTTTCTTCTTGAAAACCCACTTGCACCCTATGGGCTTAATCCCTTCAGGTGGGTTAACCAAGTCCCATACTTGATTTTTGTACATGGAATCCATTTCCGACTTCAAGGCTTCAAGCCATTTATCCCTTTCTGAATTTTTCAGAACATCTTCATAACTGATAGGTTCGTCATCATTAATGAGTAACACGTCGTTCGATTCACTTATGAGAAATCTGTATCTCTCTGGAACATTGCATGTCCTATCAGACCTACGAAGAAGTGGTGTTGTTTTAGGTTCAACTGATAGCTCATCATTATGAGTTATTGGTTGTGGGTCTAGACCAGGTGTCTCTGTAATGTCTATTGGAGTTTCTTGAACTTCTTCAAGTTCAATGCTACTCCCACTGCTTTCTTGTAAAAGAAATTCTTTTTCCAGAAATACAGCATGCCTTGAAACAAACACCTTTTGTTCCAAGGGATGATAGAATTGGTAACCCTTCGTTTCCGTAAGGTATCCAATAAATAGATATTTATCAGACTTAGCATCCAATTTGTCTAATACAGTCCACTTTACATAAGCAGGACAACCCCATATCTTTAGGTGAGATAAATGAGGTTTCTTACTATTCCACGTCTCATATGGAGTAGTAGAGACTACCTTGGTCGGGACTCTGTTTAGTAAGTAAACAGTTGTCTTAAGCGCATAGCCCCAAAAGGATTTTGGAAGAGTTGCATGATTCATCATAGATCTAACCATGTCCATCAAGGTTCGGTTATGCCTCTCAGATACACCATTATGCTGTGGTGTATATGGCAGAGTCCATTGAGACAATATCCCATTGTCCCTAAGATAATCTTGAAACTCTTGACTTAAGTATTCACCACCCCGATCGGATTAAAGTATCTTAATACTTTTGCCAAGCTGTTTCTCTACTTCACTTCTGAACTCTTTGAATTTCTCAAAAGCTTCAGATTTGTGTTTCATTAAGAACACATACCCGAATCGTGAGTGATCATCGATAAAGGTAATGAAGTAGCTATAGCTCCTTGTGCAAGAGTTGACATTGGTCCACATACATCAGTATGTATTAGACCAAGCAATTCTCCCACTGGTTTACCTTTTTCGGAAAAGGGTAATTTGGCCCATCTTGCCTTTTAAGCATGATTCGCATGTATCAAATGAACCAGGTTCAAATGATTCCAGAATTCCACATCGGTGTAATTTGGTATGCGTTTTTTGCTTACATGGCCAAGACGACAATGCCACGTATAGGAGTCTATTTGATTATCTATTTGAGCACGTTTGTTCCTAACTTCGATATTGAAAACGTCACCGGATAAATCTAACGTGTAGATATCATTGCATAAAGTTCCAGTCCCATAAAGAACATCATTTAAAGTTATGTAACAGCAATTGTCACTAAAAGTTAAATGATAACCCTTTTCATTCAAACATGAAATAGATACAATGTTCTTTATTAACGAAATAACAATTATCCAATTCTAAGACAAGTCCAGTAGGGAGCTTTAGCAAATATGTTCCGATGGCAACAGCAGCAATCTTTGCTCCATTTCCAACTCGCAAATTCGCTTCTCCCTTGACGAGTCTTCTTCTATTCCTTAGCCCCTGTATGTCATTACATATATGTGAGCTACACCCAGTATCAAGTACCCAGGTGTACTAGGAAATAGAGTGACATTCAATAACGAAGATACCTGAAGAGGATAGGGCATCAGATGCCTTCTTCTTCAAGGACTCAAGATAAACCTTGTAGTTTCTTCGCCAGTGGCCCTCCTTGCCGCAGTGATGGCAAGTGTCTTTTGGTGCCTTTTCAGTCTTTTTGACTTTTTTCTTCCTTCCCTTATTTTGTTCTTTGGGCTTCCTCTTAGAACCTTTCTTTGAGGAACCAACTAACAGTACCGTCTTCTGATCCTGCTTTATAGAAGGCTCTACAGTCTTCAGCAGGTTAAGCAACTCAGGAATGATAGTCTCCAGTTTGTTCATCCGATAGTTCATCACAAACTGTGAGTAACTCTTGGGCAAACAATGCAGAATTAAGTCAATACTTAGTTCGTGACCCATTGCAAATCCGAGTGTGCCTAGTCGCTCAATGTACCCCAACATCTTCAACACAAACTGTGAAACAGAAGTGCCTTCCTGCATCTTAGAGGTGAAGAGGAGTCTGAAGACCTCAAACCTTTCGGATCTCGCCTGCTCGTTAAACAGCTCATGAAGATGGAAGATGATGGTATGAGCATCCATATGCTCATGCTGCTTTTGTAGCTCAGGTACCATAGCGGCCAGCATGATGCAACTCGCAAGTTCAGAATCGGCCACATGTTTCTGATAGGCCACTAACTGGTCTGGAGTTGCATCTTTAGGAGGATGGTTGGGAAGTTGTTCTTCAAGGACATAAGCAAGCTTTTCTGCCTTGAGGACTATCCTCAGGTTTCGAAGCCAGTCCATGAAGTTTGGCCCAGTCAGCTTATTGGTGTCCAAAATGGAACGCAAATTCAGAGAAGAACATGATCAGGTGATTATCCTAGAAATACAAATTGAGGTTATGTGATGAGAATGATAAAGAATGCATCAATATACATTAATTAAATCCTATTTATTTTTCGAATTGAATAACCCTTTTTATCAATTCGGGAGATCGTAGGAACATCTCCAAATAGGTTGATATCCAACCATAGATAAGAACAACCATGGCTAGAGTCCATCAAGTTATTCTTAGCTATGAAGGTAGGTAATTATACCGATTACATATTATACATATGTAACTATCACATTATGCTATCAACTAATTAAATGTTTGCATAAATCATTGGGTTGTTAACTCATTAACAAGTATGCAACAATACACATAGCACCCAACTGCACCTCTCTTTGCATCGACCTTGGCTATGGCACAACAAATCGATGCTCCAAGCTTAAGGCTGACCCATTAATCAAGAAATAGTTTTAATATGGTTGGAGCTCATTCAACCGTTTAGTCAGGCTTGGATGTGTCCAACAACCAAAACTAAGGATTGACCTCTGACTCCAACTATATTAATCATAAACTAATTCCATGGTTTGAACATGTTGAGGTTCAAGCCGGGCATGAATGCGTCCATCAACCCAAACGAGAAATAAAACTCCGGTTCTAACCATATTAATGGAAGGTGTTGGCCTTAATATTTTGTAAGGGTTTTGGGTCTCATCCTTTTTCTTTTATGCACATTCATGACATATAATTATGTCATGTTCTGACGATTTCCTTAATAAAGTATGTATGCGACTTAATTTATCAAGTCTCATTGAATTAGGAACCGAATTTCCTAATTCTAATTTCATACTTTATTCAAGGAATTGTTTTTGGAAAACAATTTCCTAAATTATCATAATCAATTTCGGAATTAATATGTTTAAGACTTTGATTTCTCTAAATCAAATCTTATTAAATTAAGAGACAAATTCCCTTAATTCAACCACATATTATTTTCATGAAAATCTTATTTAAGGAAATATACTCTATAGGAAACAATTTTCTTAATTAATTTTGGAGACAATAATATGTAAGAGCATTACCTCATAAATCAAATAAGGAAATTATCGTTTGAGAATCACCTCAAAAATTTCCAAGATTTGATCACATATTTTATTTATGGAAAATTAATATCAATAACTTAATTTGGACGGCTCCCCGAGGCTCAATCCAAAATAAGAATTTGACAGTTTAAATTCAATTTAGGAAATTTAATTATAACAACTAACTTTAAATTGGACGGCTCCCCGAGGCTCAATCCAAAAAAAAGAATTTTGTAAATAATTTAATTTCCAATTATGAATTTAAATACCAATTAATATTCTCATAATTTTGTCTAGACTTTTTTGAAAGAAAGTGCCCAAAATTGCGAGCTTTTCATAAATGGAAAGTTTCCAAAAATGGAAAGTTTCCAAAAATTAAAAGGTTTTCTGAATAATTGTAAGTTTCTGGTACAAAGAAAACTTACGTTTTTCCAAAATTGGAAAATTTCCAAAATGGGAAATTTCCAAAATTGGAAAGTTTTCAAAAATGGAAAGTTTTCACAATTATCATAAAATTTCAGAAACAGAGGTATTTCAAAAGTTTGCGAAATTTCATGAGGATTTTCAAACCTTGAAATTCCTAAATCGAAAATTTACCATAATTGGAAAGTTTCCATAATTGAAAATTTTTCCAAAATTGAGATCATGAAAAAGTTTTCCGTAAAATAATTATATGATTATGTCGAACAGTAACCGGCTCTGATACCACTGTTGGGACCGGGTGCATGTTGACATGGATGTGGGTTCGTAATTTTAAAATTAATTACGTGCAGTGGAAGGTTTAGCATAAATAATTTCTCAAATTATTTAACCACACATCTAAGCATGCAACTTTATCTTGTGTAGACATGATCATATATTTAAAATTTTGTAGAAACGTAAACTAATTTACTTATTACCTCGCGTAACTCGAAGGAAGGGACGAGATCCAACCGTAAGCGTCCCTCGGAAGCTCCGCCTCTATTCGCGTCCACGCCGAGTATCTTCGGGATGACTTCATAAAGCCACGAGTTTCGTGTTCTCGAGAACTACTAGATTCTCCGAGAACGCGACAAGAAAAACCAAGAGAGAAGTAATCACATCGGAAAAACTCACGACCAAGACACAAGTCTTGCGCTTGATTGGCTTCTCCCAACGGAAGAACTATTGTGAATAATTATTTTCTTGCCTTGGGTCCTTTATATAGTGGCCTCTCAACCATCAAGCCTCTCAAAAAAGAGACTTAAATGCCAAGTTAATGATAAAAATCGATCTTTATAATAAATAAAATAATCCATGATTGATTTTATAAAATAAAATAAACCAATCCATGGTTCATTTTAATTTCCATAAAAAATAAACCAAACCTTGGTTTATTATATAAAATTTATATCATCCATAATTTTATAAAACAAACCACACTTGGTTTATTTTATAAATTGAACCAAAACTTGGTTCTCTCCCTTTGTTGTGGCCGGCCAAGCAAAGAGGATCGAGACCCTCTTTGGCCGGCCCATCCAAGCCACGCCCCAATGAATTAAACTTATTTAATTTATCTATTAAGTCTTCAAAAGACTTAACCATTTTACACTTCCGATACGTCTCTGAAAAATTCAGATTCGACTTATCGTTTGGCTTAACCAAACCTAATCTCTCTTGATTGGAAAATTAATTTTCAGCTCGTTTTAAATCCCTCGGATTACTCGCAGTGCGTGTGACTAAATTGGCTTTCGATTTATGTTAGCCGTCTATAATTAATCAATTATAGAACGATCATGAGTGGCACCTAGTAGTACATCATGATCCCCAATTAATCGAAAGATCAACGGTTGACCTCAGAAACAATTCTGAAACCCTTCAGCAGCTATAATGAATCGTGCCCCATTCCCTTCACCATTTATACCCACTTGGTTCAGGACATGGTCTATGTGTGTCAGTCCCCACTAGGCTGACTACGTCACACCTAGCCCAAGTAAAGTTTTCTCGTCCTACGGATTCTAATTACTTTCATGTATTTAAGAGATTCATACTTTGAACATGTGATGCTCTGGCCAGAGGCTTCGAGTAACAATCCGACGATAGGCCTTGGGTATACTTCTCCTCGCAAGGAGTGGTGAATCCTTTGTAGGCTGTTCAAACATCTTTGGCACTTCGACTTATACTTTGACATCTTAAGCAAGCATCTCCAAGGAGGTGTGGACCCAGGATGATTGGGTATAAGCCGAAGTGCCCGAAGATGTTTGAACAACCTACAAAGGATTCACCACTCCTTGCGAGGAGATGTATACCCAAGGCCTATCGTCGAATTGTTATTCGAAGTCTCTGGCCAGAGCATCACATGTTCAGAGGCTTCGAGTAACAATCCGACGATAGACCTTGGGTATACATCTCCTCGCAAGGAGTGGTGAATCCTTTGTAGGTTGTTCAAACATCTTCGGGCACTTCGGCTTATACCCAATCATCCTGGGTCCACACCTCCTTGGAGATGCTTGCTTAAGATGTCAAAGTATAAGTCGAAGTGCCCGAAGATGTTTGAATAGCCTACAAAGGATTCACCACTCCTTGCGAGGAGATGTATACCCAAGGCCTATCGTCGGATTGTTACTCGAAGCCTCTGGCCAGAGCATCACATGTATTTGGGTTAGAGGAAATTAACTGTCGTTTAAGATTTAATTAAACGGATGTCCTAAATTTTTATTTGATTGCAGTTTAGCTAATTATATGATTCTATTAATAGCTAAACTTTATCCTCGATACAAAATCTTGATTCGGACTCATTTGGTTGATCGTGGAAGGTCCTCTTCGTTTATGAACTTCTACATAAAAGGCGGGTACTTCTCCTTTGTAGTCTTATAGTTCTTTTATCTTAATGCATGACTTGTTATGTCTAAATAGGTCTGCTTAGCTTTGTTCCTTGTTGTTGTTATTTTATATCGTCTGTTGATACCTTTCTAGTTTGACCTTCGAGTTTAAATCGAAAATTTATATTCGTACAACTCTTGTTGATTTTCCTTTCTGTAAAGTACCGCTCGTACGCGGGTACTTAAATGTTCATTAAACACCACTAGGATGGCTGACATTAGAGACACCCTATCTAGTAGTTTAGTTGCATATTCGTTGCTTTTTGGTTGTTTTTTAGTTTGTTGCTTTTGTTGTTGCATCATTGTTATTCGGTTGATTATGCGTATTGGTATCATGCACCATACCTACACCGTTGCATACTGACGACTGTTGGACTTTCATATGGTTAAGCCGTCGTCAGTCATCTAGTTGCTTTACCACTCAACCACTTGTTGTGGTAGTTGCTAGACTGGAAGCAACCGTCCTGTTACGCCACACTCGACCACTTATGTACAGTGGATGCTGGAGTTGTAGGCAAGCAGTTGACACCTTCACTGTTGTTTCTGAGGGATATTAGAGCTGTTAATAGCTCCCCCTATATATCGGGGGTGGGGGTGAATAACCCTGTAATCAAAGTTAGACAATCTCTTGCTTTTTGAACATAGCAAGGATAACAAATTAATTAAGCAATAAATATAAATATAAACAACATAATAAACTAAGTAAGAGACTCGAACGGGGAGGTTGCTAATCCAAGATCGTTTAAAGCTCGATTAATAGTATCTCCTTCGTTGGTGGAAAATTATCCACGCAGCCAACCATTGTCCAACGATGATTTTTCATTCGAGGTGCCTCAGTTTCAACCTGAAACGCCTTGGGTCTTAACTGAGGCGCCTCAGTTCCAAAAATTCACAGATTATATTCTACTCATTCAAGGCGCCTCCAAAGACATCTGAGGTGCCTCAGACCTTGAGTACTCGAAAGTCAACTCTCAATTTGTCCTTCTTCAGACTCCAATTGCTTGGGTGATTTCCGGCCGTCCAGAGGTAAGCTTACCCGAACCCAACTCTAACTTTCTCCTTGAGCAGACTTTCTCCCCGGCTTCTCATCCCTTGGATGTTGTATACGTTTTTCTTGTCCACCGGTGTACTCTTCCGTAGCTCCTCGTTTCTTGAATGCACCGAGCTCTTCGGCTCCCTTTGTCACACCCCTAGTGAGACATATGCCCGATAGAAAATTAGACAACACCTCCCTTATACGACGGACAATCTGAAACCTTTATACATACATCTTAATCCAATAAATATAAAACTCAATCAACAGGGCTGGTAACAAGTAACAACAGAAATAACATAATAGACAACCACAACTATGTAGTTAATATCAATATAATAAACTCCGTAAAATAAATGCAACAAATCGAAGGTACTCGGACACAAGATACAAGTCCACTAAAGAAATAGAAAAATAACGACATATCCACTGAGGGCATATGAAATAACTTAAAATGAAAATACTCGATGCTAAGGGGACGGACAGATGGATCCTCTCCTGGTGATACGAGTCGCAGCTATCTACTACCTGAAACAAAATTAAAGGCAAGGGGTGGTGAGTCCGGCTCAAACTCTGCGGGTATAAGGATAGATAACTGAATGGTAATAAAAAGGATATATCACGTAAAAAGAAACAATAGAATACATTCTTCGGAATATAAGCATAAATCAAATACAACCTCTATACGCAATCATACCTGACATCTACATATCATGTAAGGGCATGACCAAAAAATCTTCATGAATACATCAATAAACTATTCGTATTATGGAGCAAATCCAGATTATATACGAATGCAAATCATAATTCATATATGCATGTCAATCAAATACAACAAAACAAAGCTCAAACAAATACAACAAACACAAACAAAATGCACGATGCATTATATGCACATGATGCAATGACTTAATCTGTACATACTTCAACTACTCTACATTGGGTATCTAGGTGGGCAAGATACAAGTGCCCACCACTTGTGGCTATGCAGAAAAGTCCAACACCTGTAGTTTTAAAACCCCAAAAGAACTTGTGGGGACCCCTAGCACTTGAGGGGTATCAATTGTCCGCACACAACTCTAGCTGAGCGTGACACAACAGAAAATATGACTAATGACTCATCTCAAACACAAATGAGTCAGTGATCATCAGCCACCTGTAGCTTTTCAACTCCTCGATCTCAAAGATTCTCTACCCATACAATATGAGTGTAGTCCTCCGGCAAGTAAGGGATGAGCATCATCTATAATAATAATAGAAAAAAGAATCTGAATGATGGTGACGTTTCTGATTTTTGGAAAAGAAGTTGGATAATCTGCATTCTGGAAATGGAAAACTGCGTCAACAGAAAAGAACAGTTACAAGAATGCAGTTGCAGAATTCTGTTCTGCAGGTTATCAGACTTAGCATCCCAGATGCTGATGGGGGTTTCTATTTTCCAGCATTTGCTGTTCCTGTGTTGGAGCCATTGTGGAATTTGTAGACCTACAAAAGAAATGAGAGAAGTATTTTCAGGAATTGACAAGAACTCAAAGGTTGCTGAAATTTTAGTTTCTAATGTTTGTTCCGTGCCAAGCTTATCGCAGTTTTCCGATTAATGACAACTTCAAGGCTTATGATGCTTTCAAAAGTTGTTGGTGCTACTCAAATCAAAGAACCGAACAAGATTTGAAGTTATTTAAGATGATGAGATGGATATTTTTGCTTCTCCTGAAAAGGATTGTCTTTCTTGTGGCAGTTCTAAAGTGGATCTGCAGGGAAGTAATATGAAATTGATGTATCAATTGTGTGCCAAGTTTTCTTTGCAGCTTCCTAATCATTAAGAATTTCAAGTTGAGCCTTAGATTTCTCATGGACATGTGGTGATCTCATTTTGACAACTCTTTCATGATTCAAAGTCTGAACTTCTTTGCCCCCGCAGGCATGGCGCGATTGATAATGGCTCACTTGGGTGATCCCTCACTTCCTGGATTTGATTCCTCCCTGGTAGAGCGCGCAATATGCTGACGGAAGGAATCGCCATAGGCTGCTGCGTAGTCGGACCATCGGGTATGTCATCAGTGGTGAAGTCGCCACGTGTCTCCTGTAGGATTGATTCTGTACGCTAGAGGGGGGGGGGTGAATAGCGTTTCTTCGATTTTTTTCACCTACATTGTTAGTTACGCAGCGGAAATACAAACAAAAATAAAACTAACAACAATAGACAACGCTAACAAACCCGATTTACTTGGTATCTACCCCGGACGGGTGACTAATCCAAGAATCCGTCGGTGGATCACTCCTGGATAACCTCCGTCTAGCTCTTGTCGCTCCTTGTGGGTGGAGAAACCTCACCACAACACTTTGACAATCTCTGAGCACAAAGACTACTATCTTGCCCTTAACTAAGACAAGATTCGTCAAGAGTCTCAGCCTCTACGAAGTCCTCTTTAAATAGAACCCTAGGCTGACAACTCGCCACCAGTCGACTAGTGCCATTGAAAATCGACCGTTACAACCCCAACGTTCGAATTTTCAGCCAACTCACCAGCCTCTACCAGTCGACTGCTCCCAGAGCAGTCGACTGGTCCATAGCTGCAAACCTTCTGTGAGTTTTATCAGTCGACTGCCCCAAGGGCAGTCGACTGCCCAACTCACCCACCTAGGGTTTCCCTTCCCGAGTACACTTCTCTCAGCACTTAGACCCTAGGACTTTCCCGAGTACTATCACACAACACTCGTACCCTCACGATTCGACTGACTCCTCATCCGCAGCCTCGACTATTGCCTTCGCACCCTCTTCATCTTCGGCTCCCGTCCCTCGGATGCACGCAAGCCTCCAACTTGCCTCCATGCCATCCTTCACACATGCCTCGAAGTCCGCACCCATCAGCTCATCGTCCCTGCTCTCCAAGGTCCCTCGGGTGCACACAAGCCTCCAGCTTATCTTGATGCCACCCTTCACCATACCGAGGCCGTTCAGTCAAGTCAATATGTGTAACCTGCGCACCCTGCACACTCAACATACACATATCAAATACACAAGGGTAAACTTAACTTAAACCCTTTGCCCAAACATCAAAGCACTTGGTCACTCAGGACCACAGATTGCCTCAACATTTTCGTCCCGCGATTTACCCTCGTTGACCGGTGGGGACTCTCGTTGAAGGTTGTGGTGCAGGACCGGTCAACCAAGTCGATTGATCGGACGCAAACCTGGATATCCCTTGTAAATAAAAAAAAAAGTCTGAACTTCTTCGATTCTCAATTTCTGAAACTAACTTTCTGAGTTTCTTTAAATCTAATTGCTTCAGTCCAAATATCTGAAATGCTGAAACCAGAGGTAGATCAATCCATTGAGTTTATGCTAAACTCAGTGTCTGAAGTCTGAAATGCATAAAATTCTGTTTGCTAATAATTGAATTTGATTTCTATAATTTCATTGAATCCGATTTCTGAATTCTGAACTCTTTGGTTGTTTAAATCCCTTGAGTTTGATTCTTGAGTATGAATTGAAGCTTATGTGAGAACTGAACTTGAAATTCTAAAATTAAAATTGGAATGCCAAAGGATCTGTCACCTACAGAAGCATGAAACAAATTGGATCTGTAAGATTATCTTTATGGAAGGATTGCTTGCAAGTTATTAAAGAGTATCATCTCTCGCTCAATGAAGTTGCTCATCAAATGCAAAGAGTGTGTAAGTTGAAGCCCTTGAACATGGTGAAGTTTATGTGGAGACATTCCTCAATTGTTGTCAATGGATCAACTCATCAGGTTTATTCCTCCAATTCTCTTATTCTCTTTGTTTTCTTTTCTTTCAATCAACTGGTTTGCTTCCTTTATTTCTCTTGACCTCATTTTAATTTCCTAATAAATCCTTCTGATTCATGTGTGCTATGTATTTATGGTGAAGAAAATGAGCAAGCCTATAGTAGTGAAGTGTTGTGAGTGACATTGAGTGAACCTCCACTTCTATACATGATTGTGAGAATTAAAGTTGATGTATTTATCTTGTGAGATTTCTTAGTTATTTAAATAGATAGAAATCATATTACTTATTGATTATTGTAGGGATTGAATTCATAAATATTTTGATCTTTAGATGGTCTCAGTTAATTCTTTTACTATTTTCAAAGTATTGATAGGAGATTATTAGGGAGATGAGTTTTTAGTTGTTTTTCAATTTTATTATTTGCTAGAGACATGCAAGAATAAATGGGGGAAGTTGAAAATTATCATTTTGACGTGTTATTTTAGCTATAATACTTATTGTTATATATCTTCTTGTGTGATTTATTATTGATCTACATCATGTTTTACAAGTAGAATATATATTTGAGCTCATTATAATTTTTTCCTAAATTTTGTCAATATTTCATGATTTTATAGGAAATAAAAAAAAGGTTCACTTGAAGGCATGAAGCTTCCTTCTCTTGGTTCAATTGAAGAAAGAAGGTCCAAGGGAAGAAAGAAGCCTCTATCCAAGAAGGAAGTCCGACCCAACACTTTAATGGATTTGGATCCACGTTGGATTATCTGCTTGAATAAATTTTTCCCCGACCGGTCGGACATTCGACGCGCACAGGTCGTGTACGCACACGAGTCCACTTGGTTCAGTGCAAATTCGGGCCCTAGATTTGCACCCTCTGCGCACCCACGCGTGAGAGAGAGCTTCTCCCCTTACATTTGTTCACAACTAACATGCTTGTGAAACAATATAAACGAACAATTATGCCTTAAGACTCCCAATGTGGGACTAAAGTCCATTTACAACGGAGTCTTTTTATTCTCCACCTCCCTTTCTATTGACTAGAAATTCTCAATGTGGGACTAAAGTCCCATTCACAATGAAGCATCTTTTCTCCCTTTCCATTCACACTATATCCAACAGGGAACTCTCCACCTCTTCTCGATAGCACCTTCGCGACATCAACTCCCTCCATCAAGTTCGGGCAGCATTTCATTGATTCCGGCAGCAAGTCATTCTCCTCTACGGGTTTGAAAAGGAGCATCCTTCATCCGGCTGTATTTCTCCATATGGCGATTCCGGGCAGCAACTCTTTTTGGATGTGTTGGTTAATTGTTGCTTGATTGTAATAGAATTGACTCCCCTTGTTAGAATTTCATGCACTAGAGTTGTATTGGATGATGCACACAACATATTTGTTTAAATGCCTTTTACATTTTGTTTACTCTTGTCAATTCATGCATGCTTTGTTAATGTTAGTTCTTGTCATTAAATAGATGCAAGTAGATTAGATTAGATTTTGTTTATTACTCTAGATTTTGTTCCATGCTTGGTATCATTAATTGCTTACTTTATGTGTTTTTAATTTCCTGGCCATCACAGTTTAGGTTTCCTTGTATTGTCTTTCATTTATTAAGGTTAGATTTCATTATATGCATTGATATTTTATTTTGTAGTTTTAGAATTCCAAATCCAAACCTTAAACATCAAAAACCCTAAGCAATAACATTCAATCCTAAATTTATCACCTTACCGTTACATTCTTTGTGAGAGACGATCTGAATCGTCTCTATGCTACAAAGCGTAGAAGGGGTTCGATATGTAATTTAGTTTGATACACTCGTAGTACGACATACGAGTGATTTTCACATGCCCCCTTGACTCACGGAATAAACTCTTAGCTAATATTTTCAATTTTTATACTATTAATCGTATATTTCACCTAATGTTTGTACTCTTACCTTCTTAAATATGTTTTATTTTCAATCTTTTAACTTTCACCACTTAATTCTTCTAGGAGTCCTGTATATTTTTCTTCTATTAATATTATGATTATGACGTATATCGAATATTACTAATCTATGTTGGGTAGTTAAACTCTTTTTAGGGACGACGTTGTAATCTTTACAAATCTTTCGATCCCTCTTCCTAATCATAAGAAAAATCAATTTGTGATATATTATTCTCATGACTAAGTGTTTTTTTTTAAAAAAACCTATTAGCTAGTATAAGGTTATATGCTATCACAAAATTCAATATAATTTTTCATTCTTCATTTTTGTTCCAAACCCGTAACTCATTCATATTCCTCATTTTTTACTCCAACATGCTCATTTAGATTGACGTCTATTAAAATCATTTCATTTGAGGGAATGTTTTGTAATACTTCTTCTAGGTCATCCCAAAATCTCGATTTGGTATCTTCATCTAATCTTACTTGAGGTGCATATATGCTAATTACGTTTATAATTTCATTCGCTACTATTATCTTGAGAGTTATAATTCTATCATCTTTCTAACTTCTCTTATAATTTTATCTTTTAACAAACTGTTGGGGTTGCAAGGTTGCAAACAAAGTCATTGTGAAGATATCTAAATTCCATTGATCCTACATGAACTATCAACAACAATACCTATTATATTTCTTATTTTACTATTTCCTGTCTATAAGTTAAAAGTTAAAACTCGTGTTCTCTATCATTTTTGCCTTCTCATCTATCTATTTTATTTCTTATACACACAAAATACTAATTCCTCTCCTAATCATTGTATCTACTACCTTCATTGCTTTACTAGTGAAGGTTCTTATATTATATGTTCAAAATCTTAAACTATTAGTTTTCTTATAATATTTGTTTTTGTCTCACTTATGGTGTAAAAACTTTTGTCTATTTAATACTACATTCAAGTGTTCATAGAGATTTAGCGGTCCTTGCTGATACGTTATAGTTAGATCCTGCAACGCGAGCTTTTGCATATTCATCACTACACTTGAGTTCTTGTGATGAAACGATTCTTGCCAAGACATTATAATCGAACCTTACAACGCGTTCCTTTCGAAGGACAACTTAGTAATAACATAATAATTTATTGTATCCATTCATTAAATATTTATCTTAGTTTAAAGCTAACTAACAACCTAACGCAACCTTTTTTATTTGGAATTGAGATCGGATATGACGGGATAATCTATTATGGGTGGAGTTAATTGATGTCCACAAATATACTTTTTTTTTTTATTTAAAAAAAAATACAATCACCCTGTTTCTAATGAAAAAATGTTATAAAAATTTATATAGAAACATTTCAAAACTAAGAGAAAAATCACAAGTTCTATCATAAATTTTTTTACATATACATCCTAAACATATATTCCAATTAAAATAAAAATGATTAAAAAAAAGATGGATCCTCACTATAAGAATATATCCTCTCTCGATGTGGAGAATCATCCTTCTATGTTGCCGCCATTATGCTCTGTCAGCCTTGTGATCATTCATCCATGATGATAACATGAATGAATTTGCTACAATTTATCCATGTTATCATCATCATTGTTGTCATCCTCTCCATCATTAAAATCTACGAGGGTATTAGCGACCTCGCTTAACTCCATAAGCTCTTCTATCTCCATCTCCTCTCGTTCTCCCTTGTCATCCTCTCCATCATTCCCAAGTCGCAACTCCTGAAGCTTTTCTAACTTCTCCTCTCCCTCTCCCTTGACATCATGGACACACAAATTGAAAGAGAATGATGCATGTGAATAACTTTATGATTTACCAAAATAAGTATGTGTGTACTGAAAAGAGAGAGTGTGTATGTTTTTCATACCAAGATGGGCATATGCTGTTGTTTTTCGAACCCTTTCTCCAACAAAGAACACCTGTCGAGGTTCACTTGTAGTTGTGGGAGGGTGTCGTGGAATATAAGATCAGGGCAATCGTGCAAATTTGGAACATCAATGTGTAAATTTGTCAATGAATGCAAATTTGGAACATCAATGTATAAATTTGTCAATGAATGCAAATTTTGAATATCTTTTAATGTCACTTCTTTCACAGAAGACAACGAGAGCCATTGAGGAAACTTGATCAGCTTAGAACATTGAGAAAGTTTCATAGAAGGAAGACGGGGGAAATCACCAATCTCCACTCCATCCCACGCTTCCCAATTTCGCATTCTGCTAAATTCCAAGCGTTTTAGAGAGGGAAATGCAATTTTGTTTTGGGAAGAATATGGAGATGCCATTAGCATGGAGCAGCAAAATTCACGTCCCACATGTCGAATGCCATCCATTCTAGATATCTCAAGTTCTTCCAGAGAAGGAAGTTGACCCAACGGTGGAAGTTTATTGCAATTCTTACAATATCGTAGATGCAAACGGGTCAACTTAGTGAAGGATGAAGCTCCCACCCATCCAACAAATCTGAAACCCGGATAGAATATTATTTCAAGGGTCCTGAGATTGACATGCGGTTCGAGGTACCGGAGCTGCCATCTTGCATTCTTTTCATCCTTTTTGAAACAGTCAGAAGCATCCCAATGTAAATCCAAAGAATCAAGATACTTTTTTGTCTTCAGAGGGGGTTTTGAGTTTGAAAATATGTTCACAGATGTTGAAATAAAAATAGAGATAGTTCCTCCAAGTTTCATCAAACTATTCAATTCTCTTATGTCGCAATGCTCTTTTTCACAACTGACGTTGAATCGGGTGAGCGTCTGCAAGTTGGTCAAGTTTCCAATTCCAGATGGAAGAAAGACACCTTCATAATCATAAGGAAGCAAAAGATGGCGTAGGTTTATTAAATTTCCAATCTGCCTTGGGCATTCACGAACATTTGTAGCTATCAGATCCAGAGTTTGCAAGTTGTAAAGGTTACATATGGACTCTGGAAGCATCCATATTTTAGCACTCCGTATAGAAAGGTAACGAAGCAGTTTGAGATTGCCCAATGAATCTGGTAACTCTGTGATGCCGTTGTCACTTAAATTAAGTGCTCGTATGTATTTCAACTCTTGGAAAAGATCGTCAAGAACTCTACAATTATTGTCTTGCCCTCTAATAAAAAGTGTCCGCAATAGTTTTTGTTCTCGAAAAGCTTCTGTGTTCACCTCATGGTGTTTTACATTCATCCATAAGTGTCGAATCTTTTGTAATTTCGTTAGGTCAAATTTGTTATCCATCACACAGAGGCATTCATCCCGAGCTATATATTGTACAAGATCGTGAACAAGATCATGCATCAAAAAAGAGTTGCCCCATGTCAGATGTATTAATGACCTCTCAGCCAATATTTTTATGTAATTTCTGCCTATGTCCTCTGCTCTCTTATCTCCATCAAGAGGAAGAAGACCTTGTGACACCCATAATCGGACTACTTCTTCTGAATGGAAACTTGTGTCTTTGGGAAATAAGGACAGGTATTGGAAGCATCTTTTAAGTTGGATCGGCATGCAATCATATGATATTTTAAGTGCTGAAAAAACTCCATTATTTTGTTTTTCTGATTCCCACATCTCATTCTCTAGTATGTCCTCCCATGAATTGACATCTTCTTTGTTTCTGAGAGCACCTCCTAGCACCTTCACAGCCAAAGGTAAGCCTTTGCACTTGTCTACTATCTCCCTACCAAGGTATTCAAGATGTGGTTGTAGGCTCTTATCTGCTCCTCCCAAAGTGACTCTCTTGAACAATTGCCAGCATACATCAAATGGTAAGCAATTCAAGTCGAGAGGATCGCTTGTCACCATAATTGTTGCAACTGGTTGATTCCTAGTGGTCACCATAACTTTACCCACTTGAGCTGATATTAAGGGCTTTCTTAATTCATCCCAGAGAGTGAATTCTTCATTCCAAACATCATCTAATATCAGCAAAAACTTTTTCCCCTGCAGTTTCTCTTGTAGTGCATGTTGGAGCCCATCTAGTTCTTCATGAACTTTCACTTTTGTAAATGATTGTAGAATTTTCTCTGTCAAACTAACAACATGAAAATTTTCAGATACACAGACCCATCCTCTTAAATCGAAATAGCTTTTCACTCTTGGATCATTATAGACAATTTGAGCTAGTGTTGTTTTACCCAGTCCACCCATCCCAATTATTGCAATCACAGAAACTCTATTCTCTGTTGAATCATCCTCTGACAGTAGCCATTCAACCAGCATATCCTTTTCCTCTTCTCTTCCAAGAACGTCTGATTCAACTGCTAAAGAGCCTGTTTCTCGGTTCATATCTAAGAGCAAGGGGCTTCTCTTTCTCTTTCCAGCGTTCTCAGGCATAGTTAGGAGTTTCCACTCTTTGGTGATCTCAATAAACCTTTTCGTTATCTCCCTAGCTTTATTTGCTAATTCATCCTGTTGGATTTATAAGCATGAATCTAAACATAGAAATTATAGATTACAGTATGAATTCCCAAAGATTCATAGACAGGATCTTGTTATCTTACAGCCTATAAAATTAAATTGAAAAGATCGGCAAAATCAACAAAGTAATTTAGGTATTCACAAAAGTAATCACTCTTCAGAATCGCGTACCTCATGTGCCCCGCTGTTGCTCTCATGCAGTTGTTTGGAACGCAGCACCTCGTACTCGTACTCTTCTACTACGTCTTCCGCGTCATAGGCAACATCTTTGAGGTCGCTAAGCCAAAGCTTCCCCGAATGACTTTTTACATGATTCTCCTCCTCTGAGTCAGCAAGTTTGGCTTGGATTCTCCTCATCGTCTCTGTTAGCTTACTCATCTCATGCTCAATATTGCTACGTGGCGACGAAGAAGAAGATGATGTTAACGGTGAAGCCAAGCCATGTAGCTTAGCTACCATCGTGGTGAACATGGAAGACAGGAAGCCTCTTCCGGCCATTGTTCTGCTGTTTCTTGTTGGAATTTTTGGCAGGTACAAGCAGACTAGGAAGGAACGGACTTATGGTAAATAAAGGCAGGTATAGAATACATAAACTACTAGTCAATGCATCGGTTCTCCCATGAGGTAGGATGCTCAACGACTGTGTGGACTAATCGATATCTATGCGTGCTCACTACGGACCTCTGTTTAATTTTTTAGAGTAATTTCATTGCCAACTCTTACCATTTTTTTTATTTGCCATTTGATGTCCTCACGAATGCAGGGATAATTAACGTTTAGAATATTATCATCATATTTGAAAGTTAAAATCTCATAAAATCAATATTTTTGTCTTTTTCATGTGTTAATCATTATGTCAATATTAGTAGTTTTATGATTAATCTTTTTCGTATTAATCTTGAAACGGATTGACGGAGACGTTGGATAACTAAATCATCTTTTATCATTTTTTTTATGAATAATTATTTCTTATAAATTTAAAATAATTTCTAAACGAGAATAAAACTAATTTTATAATCAAATATAAAAGTATTTTTTTACCGGGTATTCAATTCTTATTAGTAGATTGATCTCGAAATGAATGGTTCAATCCCATATTATGCCCAACTTCCTAAATTTACCATTCTACTATATGAAAATATCCTTTAGTTCATGGTAATTGTGATTTAAATAATAAATATTTGATTAATCGTTGAAATAAAATAAACTTTGTGATTCATGGTAATTGTGATTTAAATAATAAATACTTATTGTGTTTGTTATTTACAAATTAAACTTTACAGTTACTGCAACAATTTTTTTTTTTTATTATTCACTTCGAGCTTGACCATGTCTATGGAACGGAGTGGCAGTGACGATACTGCGAGGAGGGGACCGACTAACGCAGATCAAAATTAGGGCAAGGTCATTTGCAATGATCGGGGAAAGGAACACAAAATGAACAAGATCACTCTCGTACATACCTACGGTCGGAGAGGGAGAACTCAGGTGATCGGCTTCGACATGATTGCAATGTAGAGATCGTGAGAAGAGAGGGTGGCACTCCCTCAAGTCGCGGCGATCTGAAACGAGGTGGAAGTGGTGTGGTTTGCTCATAGAGATCAGGGATCGGGAGCAACCCAAAGGCGTCGATCGATGGTGAAAGGGTAAAGGAAAGTGTTAGAGTTTGATGAATCGAATTCAGTTTAATCTGTTAATTTATTATTAGATATTTTCTTATTAATATGTTAATTAACATATTCTTTATAAATATGTTAGTTAATAATTTCGTTATTAATTTTTCTTTTGACCAAGTATCCTAAGGTCTCTATAAATTGTGTATCTCATGGACAAGTTTCATCAATCAATGAAGAAAGTTAATTTGTTACCTCTTTTTTCTTTCTCTCTATCTCTCTTTTCTCTCTACTTCTTTTTTACTTTATCAAAGCCGCCGACTTTGTATTCCATTGTTTATAGTGATTTTTCCTCCTCTGCCCGTGGTTTTTTTCCGTTAAGGATTTTCCACGTAAATTTGGTGTGTTCTCTATTATTCTTGTTGTCGTTTTTCGTACTAATCCCGTTTTCAAGTGGTATCAGAGCCAGGTTGGTTTTGTAGATTTCAACCGGGATTAATGACAACGGCAAACATGAAGTATGATATTCCACTTTTGGATCGCAACACCAAGTTTACGCTTTGGCAGGTTAAGATGCGAACGATGCTAGCACATTTGGACTTGGACAACGCACTATTCGGGATAGACAATATACCCTCAACATGGACAAAGGAGGAAAAGGAACGTAAGGATCGAAAAATCCTATCTCAGATCTATCTTCACTTATCGAATGAGATTTTACAGGATGTTTTGAAGGAGAAATCCGCTGCTGCACTATGGCTAAAATTGGAGCAATTGCGCATGACAAAGAAGTCTGGTGAGGCTGATGTTGCCGAAAATCACAGTAATGGTGAACTTCTCGTTGCCTCTAATGTAGATTTGAAGCAAAGTGAGGAATGGATTCTTGATTCTGGCTGTATGTTTCATATGTGTCCCAATCGGGACTGGTTTTTAACATATGAAACGGTTTCGAGTGGTACCGTTTTGATGGGCAATAATGCATTCTGCAGAATCGCCGATATTAGTACGGTTAGAATTAAGATGTTTGATGGTGTCATTCGGACACTTGGTGATGTGAGGCACGCCCCTGATTTGAAGAGAAAACTGATCTCTTTGAGTATTCTTGATTCTAAAGGGTACAAGTACACTGGTAAAGGTAGAGCCGTAAAGATCAGTAAAGAGTCTCTTGTTGTGATAAAGAGACTAAGGAGAACCGCCGGTTTATATATTCTGCAGGGATCCACAATAATAGGTGATGTTACCGTCGCAAGGTCGTCTATGTCTGATTCTGATGTTACAAGACTTTGACATATGCGTTTGGGTCATATGAGTGAGAATGACATGGTTGAATTGAGCAAGAGAGGACTCCTTAACGGTCAAAATATTACAAAGCTAAAATTCTACGAGCACTGTGTTTTTGGCAAGTAGAAAAGAGTCAAGTTCTCAGTTGGCATTCATAACACAAAGGGTATGCTAGACTACATTCACTCTGATTTGTGGGGACCTTCTAGAGTACCATCTAAAGGTGGTGCACTCTATTTGTTGACTATTATTGATGATTTCTCAAGAAAAGTTTGAGCATTCTTTTTAAGACATAAGAGTAATGTTTTTACTACCTTTAAGGAGTGGAAGGTCATGATTGAGAAGCAGACAGGGAGGCAATTGAAGCATCTTCGAACTGATAATGGATTGAAGTTTTATTCTGATGAGTTTAATGCCTTATGCAGAGTTGAAGGTATTGTGAGGCATCATACAGTTCGGTATACTCCTCAACAGAATGGTGTAGCAGAGATGATGAATAGGACTTTGATGGAGAAGGTGCGTTGTATGCTTCTTAATGTTGGGCTACCGAAGTTTTTCTGGGCAGAAGCCGCTGCGTATGCCTGTTATCTTGTAAATCGCTCTCCATCAATTGCTATTGAAAGGAAAACTCCACAAGAGGTATGGTCTGGTACTCCTGCTAGTTATTCTGATTTGAGAATTTTTGGATGTCCTGCGTATGCTCATATTGATAATGGGAAGTTGGAGCCTCGTTCGGTGAAGTGCATATTTATAGGCTTTAGACAAGGAGTGAAGGGATACAAACTTTGGTGTCTAGAGACCGGGAAAGTCATCATCAGTACAGATGTTATCTTTGATGAGACTAGAATGCTTCAGAGGTCTCCATCTAAAACTCTTTCTAGGAAGATAAGGAGAAGACAAGCACACAGGTGGAGATTGAGATTGGGTCGATATCTACAGAGACTACTCCAGAGCTTATTTTAGATGTTGTGGATGGAACGAGCTCATCACAAACACCTTCACAATATTCCATTGCGAAAGATAGGTCTCGGAGAGAAATTAGACGCTCTCAGAGATATGCAGAGGCTGATTTGGTCGCTTATGCTTTAAATGTGGCTGAGGAGATTGATTCCGGTGAAGAACCTGAGACGTATTCAGAAGCAATTAGCTGCGATAATTCTGGTAAGTGGATAATTGCTATGTAGGAGGAGATGAAGTCACTTGATAAGAACGACACATGTGACTTGGTGAAATTACCTAAGGGTAAGAAAGTTGTTCGCTGCAAGTGGATATTTAAAAAAAAGGAGGGAATACCGGGAGTTGAAGAAGCCAGGTACAAAGCCAGACTAGTTGCTAAAGGCTTTAGTCAGATTCTAGAAGTAGACTTCACTGATGTATTTTCCCCAATTGTAAAGCATAGTACGATTCGAGCTTTCCTTGGTATTGTGGTCATGCATGACTTAGAGTTGCAACAGCTGGATGTGAAGACAACATTCTTGCATGGGGTACATGAGGAAGACATCTATATGCAACAACCAGAAGGTTTTGAAGTCTTAGGAAAAAAGAATTATGTATGTTTGCTGAAAAAGTCCCTTTATGGTTTGAAGCAGTCACCTAGGCAATAGTATAAAAGGTTCGATTCGTTTATGATCACTCATGATTTCAGAAGAAGCAGCTATGACAGTTGTGCCTACTTTAAGAAGACTGATGATGGATCATTTGTTTATCTGCTCTTATATGTTGATGATATGTTGATTGCAGCCAATAATAAAGAAGAGATAAGAAAGGTCAAAACCCAACTAAGTAAAGAATTCGAGATGAAGGATTTGGGAGCTGCAAAGAAAATACTTGGGATGGAGATTCTGAGAGACAGAAAGGCAGCTAAATTATACCTAAGTCAGAAAGGGTATATTGAGAAAGTACTTCATCGGTTTAACATGCATTCTGCCAAGTCTGTTAGTACTCCGTTAGCTGCACACTTTAGACTTTCAGCTGATTTATGTCCGCAGTCAAATGATGAGGTTGATTATATGTCACGGGTTCCATATTCTAGTGCAGTGGGATCTCTCATGTATGTTATGGTTTGTACACGTCTAGATTTATCACATGCTGTGAGTATAGTTAGTAGATACATGACAAATCCTGGTGAAGAACATTGGAAGAAAGTTCAGTGGATTTTCAGATACTTATGAGGGACTTCTGATATTTGTTTGCATTTTGGGAGTAATAGAGATGCAGTTATTGGATATGTTGATTCTAACTTTGCAGGTGACCTTGATAAAAGAAGATCACTTATGGGGTACGTGTTCACTGTTGGTTGTTGTGCTATCAGTTGGAAAACTACTTTGCAGAATACAGTTTCATTGTCCACTACAGAGGCTGAATATATGGCTATTACGGAAGCTTGTAAGGAAGCTATTTGGTTGAAAAGACTCTTCAGTAAACTTAGCGAAGACTTACAGATTACTACAGTCTTTTGTGATAGTCAGTGTCATTTTCCTCACAAAGGATCAGATGTTTCATGAGAGGACAAAGCACATTAATGTGAGGTATCATGTTATACGTGATGTTATTGCTCGTGGTAATATTATTGTCAGGAAGGTCAGTACTCATGATAATCCTGCTGATATGATGACTAAGTCACTCCCTATAGTCAAGTTTAAGCATTGCTTGGACTTGGTTGGTGCTAGATGCTGAGATTTGCCTGTGGGGCTTTTGTGGGAGAGGTGGAGAATGTTTTTTTTGAAGCTTTGTGGAATTCGTGTCAAGGTGGAGATTGTTAGAGTTTTATGACCCGAATTCAGTTTAATCCGTTAATTTATTATTAGATATTTTCTTATTAATATGTTAATTAACAGATTCTTTATAAATCTGTTAATTAACGATTTCGTTATTAATTTTTCTTTTGACTAAGTATCTTAAAGTCTCTATAGATTGTGTATCTAATAGACAAGTTTCATCAATCAATAAAGAAAGTTAATTTGTTACCTCTTCTTTCTTTTTCTCTACCTCTCTTTTCTCTCTACTTCTTTTTACTTTATCAAAGCCACCGACTTTGTATTCCATTGTTTATAGTGATTTTTCCTCCTCTGTCCGTGGTTTTTTTCCGTCAAGGATTTTCTACGTAAATCTGGTGTGTTCTCTATTATTCTTGTTGTCGTTTTTTTGTACTAATCTCGTTTTCAGAGAGATCGGTGGTGCTGATCCATTCTTGTGGCAGTCGGCGGTGGCTCGACGCCGGCTGGTGCTGCGTCACAAGACATAGAAGGAAAAGGGGTCGGTTTCTCACCTCTTGCTAGCGGCGTTGGCTCTAGATCAAGAATAGAGATGATGATTGGGGGAGGTAGGGCACAACACCGGTGAGCTCGCGAAAGAGATGAGAGAGATGAGAGAGGGGGTGCTCGAATGGGGGTCGGGAGGAGAATAGCGTGGGGATTAACCAAATGGGAAGAGAAGCCACAGACTTAGGGATTTAATGAAATAAAATTATAAAAACTAATTTATAATTTTAATCTTTTCCTTAACTTATTAGGGTATTAAGAACAGGCTTTCCGCTAACGCCTTAGTTTAGATCCCTAGTTAGATCCCAATATTAAACTTTTAATTTCTAATATAGCTAAACAAATAAAAAAAATAGGAAAAATAACTATTGCTTCTTGATCAGGCGCCTGAATTTGATGCAGGTGTCTGAATTCAATCCAGACACCCTGAGCGCGTATAAGCGGTAGAAAAGAGATGATCCTATATATATATATATATATATATATATATATATATATATATATAGAGGGTTCGGGAACGTACTTTGACGGGTTCATCGTATCCCGACGGATTCATCCTACCCCTAGGGTTCATCGCTCACCCCCTGGGTTATAGTTTTGTTCGGGGATGGCAGTCGAAGACCGCCGGCACGATCGAAGGACTCGCCGAACCTCTCCATGACCGATCACCGTACCCAACGAGTTCACCCTACCCCCTAGGGTTTATCGCTCACCCCTTGGGGCAGCGGCCGAAGGCCGCCGGTATGATCGGAGGACTCGCCGAGCCTCTCAGTGACCGATCAGGCCAACTCCTGATCGGTCCCGTGACCGATCAAGCGTGTCGCACACGCGGTCCGCAAGACGCGGTCCGCAGCAGAGCATTTTTCTATATATATATATTATGTTTAAAATTTCATCTAAGACTCAAATTTCCTTCGAAAAATGATTAACTTGCATGACGTATTAATATTCAATTAATATTGTTGCTTTACGGTATAACAAACTTCATTAAAATAAAAATTACATATTTATTATGATCAATATTGTGCCTAATAAATCTCCGGGATTTTGATATAGCAATCAATTCTTGTATTCAAATATTTTAGTGAGAGTTTATTGATAGAAAGATTAGTGGATTGTCCATTAAAAAGGTCCGAGAGACTTAAGCTTTGGAGTAAGAGTCATAGAAGACTTTAAACCAAGTAAAAAATTGAACTGTATTATGATTTGTGTTTTCTTCGTTTTATTTTCCGCTGCGCACTCAAGTTTTCCAAAATAAAAAAAGCAAGTTTGTTTTTAAAATACACTTGATTCACACCTCCCTTCTCACATACAATGATCTTATAAATAGTATCAGAGCCTTGTTCGTTTTGAATTGGTGCAATCACCATTCGAGTATGCGGATTTCTTTTATTTTACGGCTCATTCTTTTTTCAAGAAAAAAATATATACATATTTTTTTTTCTGATTTTTGCATCTATCATTTTTTTTATTTTTAATTTTTCGTACAAGTCTAAAGTTGGTGCAATCGCTTCTTTTTAGTCAAATTTTCATCGTTCAATTTTGACTCAAAGTTGGTGCAACATTACTCGAGCCACTTTTTCAATTTCTCTTTCACCCGCACACTACTAATCCAAGACTTAATCTTGGGACCACCTCTCTCTCGTTGCTGTGTGTGTAAGGTTTTTTCTCATGGCCCAAAGTAAAGGATACACTACAGTTTGGCCTCCACTCTTCAGTGAAGATGACTTCTCTTACTTGAAGAGAAGGATGGAGGTGTACCTAAAGACTGATATCGATTAGTGGTTTGCAATCCAGTCTAAATACACGATTCCAATGGATGAATGAGCCAATCTTTTTTTCTACTAAAACCAGACAAATGGAACTCGGAAATGAAGAAAAAGGCCAAGTGGAATACAAAGCTCTAGTGTGGACTAATCAAAGAAGAGTTGAACCGGGTAAGACCAACCTAGAATGGTAAGGAACTCTGGGATAAACTAATTGAACTATATGAAGGAACCAACGATACAAAGGTAACAAAGAGAGATCTCTTTTTGAATAAATTATTTAACATAAAAATGCAGAATAGAGAAACAAAAAGCTAGCTACATGCAAGGATTAAGGGACCAACCTTGATGAGTTGCTCCTTGGTCATCCCACACTGCAGAGTGACCACTACCTTAGCATCAGCCTCACCTTTTCTGGTCTGTTCGGCTGACCATCTTGAGAACTCAAGCTTCTTGACCTCAGCATCCTTTGGAGGAGTGAATCCCTCCTTGACTGAAAACCACATGCCAATGTCTGTTTTCAGATAGTACTCCATCCGGGATCTCCAGTATTGAAAGTCTGCTCCATCAAAAAAGGTGGACGATTGGTGCTGAAGCCTTCTCCTCTCAAAGTCATCTTTTGCTCTTAGGGTGTTAATCCGGTTGAAAGAGCCCCAGGCTCTGATAACACTTGTTAGGATCTGGGATGGCTAGAGAGGGGGGGGGTTTGAATAGCCACCCACTAAAAACTTCGCTTCTTTTCTTTCTGCACTCAAGTTAGCAGCGGAAAACAAAACAGATAGAAAGAAAGAAGAACAAAGACACAAACGTTTACAAGGTTCGGGGATAACTTGCCCCTATTCCTTGGTATGCCCGTGAGATGGGCAATCCCTTGATCGTCGGCAAATCAGGCCCCGGGGTAAATCCGGCTAAAGACTTCTCCTTCTCGATGGAGTAACCCCTCCACAAGCGTCTCAGAAATATACAGATGAAGCACAGGAGACTCGAGAGAAGCTTACAGAACAGATGCAAGCACTAGCACCAGCAGAAAGATTAAGCACAAGAAGAATGCAGAGAGCAACACAACACTACAGCAAAACCTAATCATAGTTCTCTGTTTCTTGTTATCTCATCCGCTTCTCTGCTTCGCCAACCTCTTCTTCTTAATCTTCCTTCTGCACACATACAGGCGTCACCCACTCTTCTGAGCTCTCAGTTCACTGAAGTCCTCTTCAGCTGAAGCTTCAAGTCAGTTGTCACCCACTGACCCCATCTGAGCTCTCAGCCTACCTCCTCAGCTGAAGCTTTAGGTCGTCAGGTGCCGTTGAAACCTGCAAGTGTATATCAAACAAAAAGACACTAGAGAAAGTCACCCTTGACCCTTCTTCTTGCTCCTTCGGTCGAATATCAAAGCCCTGTGTCATCTGCACACTCACAGATTTATTAGCGAAGCAAATCAGAAGCAAATCAAAAATCTGACAACCATTTGAATTAAAGTGATTGGTCACCTAGTCTAATCAAACAACCTCCTGACCAATCAGATTCTATTCTGATCGATCTGGTGATGCTCTGATCGGTCTCACTGACCGATCAGAGCCCAGGGGATCGGACACCAGACCGTTCACAAAACTGACTGGGATTTCAGCCAACGCTCTGATCGGTCTCACTGACCGATCAGCAAAAGGCCTGATCAGTCAACCTGACCGATCAGCCAAGGGCCTGATTGGTCAGCTTGACCGATCAGCCACATGGCTGATCGATTAGGTCACTTCCTGATCGGTCCAATCCATTCTGATCGGTCGCATTGACCGATCGGATATCTTTCTGTGACCATTCTGATCGTTTTCTGATCGGTCACCAGACCGTTCAGAAGGCCTTCTGATTCCTTAGAAGCTTTCTGAATTGGTCAACAGACCGATCAAATTAGTCCTGTGACCGATCTACTATCGAGAGAGTTCGTGCCCAACTCCTTGATCGGACTTCAGACCGATCCAGCCAATTATTTCGACCCTGAGTCCAGAGAACAAACTCCCTTACCTTCTCTGACTCAGTCTGGTCCCGGAGAACGAGCTACCGAGCCCTCTCTGACTTATCCCGATCCAGAGAACGAGCTACCGAGCCCTCTCTGACTCATCCCGGTCTAGAGAACGAGTTACCGAGCCCTCTCCGACTCATCCTGGCCCAGAGAACGAGCTACTGAGCCCTCTTTGACCACAGCCCGGAGAACAAGCTATCGAGCCCTCTCCGACTCATCCCGGTCTAGAGAACGAGCTATTGAGCCCTCTATGACTTAAGTCCGGAGAATGAGCTACCGAGCCCTCTCTGACCTAAGTCCGGAGAACGAGCTACCGAGCCCTCTCCGACTCATCTCGGTCCAGAGAACGAGCTACCTAGCCCTCTCTGACCAATACACTTAATTCGAACTTAACTATCTGATCTCAATTCTCACTCAACCGAACTTATATCGGTGTCAACATCAAAACAATAATCAAGTTAGACTGCATCAACAGGTTGGTTGTATTGCTGCATCGTTGATACTTGTTGGATTTTGTTACATCGTTATTTTCCGGTTGTTCGTGCATCTTGTAGCATGCACCATACCTGCACGTTGCATACTAACGACTATTGGGCTTCCATATGGTTAAGCCGTCGTTAGTCATTTAGTTGCTCAGTTCACTCAACCACTTGTTGTCGTGGTAGTTGCTAGTGTGCGTGCAACTGTCCTATTATGTCACACATGTTGTAGCTATAGGCAAGCAGTGACACCCTCACCGTTGTTTTAGAGAGATATTAGAGTTGTTGATAGCTCCCCCTATATATCGGGGTTTGGAGAAGTTGGCTCCCCAACATCCTATCCACTCAACCACGTGTATTAGTGGTATCCGTTGGAGTGCATATAGTTGTCACAACCCTACCCACTCAGTCACACAGATGTGATGTGTTTGCGGCTTGACTGGCGTCAAGGGTGACACATGTCATTGCATCATATGCATTGATTGCATTTATGCATTTTCTTATGTTTATTGCATTAATATGAGCTATGGTTGCTGCATTTGGTTGACATGCATATATATGTTAGTTTTATGGTTGTCGCATTGTTTTATATAGGCTTAGTTGTTATTCGGTTTTATACCATGTTGTTTTATATATGTTATACATGTTTAGGTATTCTTATATATTTTTTAGAGACTGTACCTGTTGATTTCTCTACTTGTTTTATCTTCATTATGCCATATTTTTGTCTATTCATATACCCGCTGAGTCCGCTCGGACTCACCACCCCTACTTTCTATTTTTGTTTCAGGTAGCAGGTAGTTGCATTATTTGGAGCCAGGAGAGGATCCAGCCGTCAGTCCCACAGGATTGAGTTGGTTTAGAGATTTGGTTTACTGTCCATTTTATTTCTGCACTACTTTTATTTTCGCATTTGTTTAATTTAATTTGTCTTATTAGAGTTTTGTTTATTTCGTATTAAGCCGGTACGTTTCATTTGGACGTTCTTTGGAGTTTTCTTTTTGTTTGTGATGGTTGAGTCATCCAATTATTATAAACTGTGTGATTGTGTTTATTTTCTTTATTTTTGTGATGCTAGCCGCTTGTGGCTAAGCTATATTGGTGAGAGATATGTATATTTGTCCCAACTTGTCCGCCGTACAGGGAAGATGCTGCCCGATTTTTGAGTAAGCATGTGCCTCTGGGGGCGTGACCATTTTTGATATCAGAGCGACGTTTTGCGATGTTTTGGTGTCTGTGGGTTTACGAAGTTTTTTTTCGAGGTCTATTGGTATTTTACGGATTTTGTTGTATTTTTGCGGAGTCGTTGTTTTGACATGGTTGTGATTTGGGACTTGGCAGCGACGAGATCTCTCCCAGCAAACAAGAAGTAAGTTGGTTTTAAATTTTGATAAAATTATATCTAAGTAATGTGTGTTGGTATTGTTAACAGGTATGCCTTGTCGTATTGAGTTGTCTCCACCCCATGCTCGTGGTCGTGGACGACGATCACGGGGGAGGCCAGAGGAGGCAGCAGGAGACACGTGTCAGGAGGGTGAGAGGCCTACCAGAGTGGAGCCGACTGGTCAGGGATCAGCTCACCAGGACCCTTTGGGTGAGCTGAGACCTCCACCACTGAGAGTACCTCCTCCTTATCCGACAGCAGTTCCAGTCATACCATCAAAGGCAGGTCCATCAGTGCCACCAATGGCAATTCCTGGAGTGTCATTGGTGGTATCCCCTGCCCAAGCGGGTTGGCTTCTGGACAGAGCTCGGATTTCGTTGTTGGCGGCGTCTGTGAAGGTTCGGTTCACACTGTTCCATGGAGAACCAGATCTGTATGCTGCTCATGCCTGGTTGGAGACATTGTAGGGCACCTTCAGCTATATGAACCTCACAGACATAGAGAAGGTGGAGTTGGCTACATATCACCTTCTAGATCAGGTCGTCACTTGGTGGAATATGCAGAAGACTATTATTGGTGGACGGCCAATTTCTTGGGTTTCTTTTCGCGAAGCTTTTAAGGGCAAGTATTATCCTACCACGTTTCGTACAACCCGACGGCAGGAGTTTCTTGCTCTTCATCAGGGAGACCACTCAGTTATGGAGTATAAGGCAGAATTTAATCACCTAGCGGAGTTTTGTCCTCAGTTGGTGGCTACAGAGGATGAGCGGACGACACAGTTTACGCTGGGTCTTGCTGGATATATCCAGTTACGTATGTTTGGATGGGCTCCTACTTCTTATCGAGAGGCTCTGGATCGGGCTCTACACATCGAGATGATTCAGCATTTGTTTATTTCATATTAAGCCGATACATTTCTTTTGGATGTTCTTTGGAGTTTTCTTGTTTGTTTGTGATGGTTGAGCCATCCAATTATTATAAACTGCGTGGTTGTGTTTATTTTCTTTATTTTGTGATGCTAGCCGCTTGTGGCTAAGCTATATTTGTGAGGTGTTATGTATATATGCTCCAACTTGTCTGCCGTACAGGGAAGATGTTGTCCGATATTCGAGGAAGCATGAGCCTCTGAGGGCGTGACAATTTTTGGTATCAGAGACAAATTTTGTGATGTTTTGGTGTTTGTGGGTTTACGAACTTTTTTTTACGTGGTCTATCTGTATTTTACGAATCTGGTTGTCTTTTTGCGAAGTTATTTTCTTGACATGGTTCAGTATGGTTGTGTTTTGGGACTTGGTAGTGACGAGATCTCTCCCGGCAAACAAGAAGTAAGTTGGTTTTAAATTTGGATAAATTTATATCTAAATAATGTATGTTGGTTTTGTTAACAGGTATGTCTCGTTATATTGAGTTGTCTCCACCCTGTGCTCATGGTCATAGACAACGATCACGGGAGAGGCCAGAGGAGGCCGAGGGAGACACGGGTTAGGAGGTTGAGAGGCCCACCAGAGTAGAGCCTATTGATGCAGTCTGACCTGATTGTTGTTTTGGTGTTGACACCGATTTAAGTTTAGGTGAGTAAGATAAGTTCGGCTTAAGTCCTGTTCGGGGACTGGGCACGAGTTTCGGTGAGTAATGCCGGGTGACGGAAACCCCGGTGAGTGAAGCCGGGTCCTGGTGAGTGAAGCCGGGTGATGGAAACCCCGGTGAGTGTAGCCGGGTCTCGGTGAGTGAAGCCGGGTCCCGGTGAGTGAAGTCGGGAGTTGGAAATCCCGGTGAGTAAAGTCGGGTCCTAGTGAGTGAAGCTAGGTGGAAGGAACCCCCGGTGAGTGAAGCCGGGTTCTAGCGAGTGAAGCTAGGTGAAGGAAACCCTGGTGAGTGAAGTCAGGTTCTAGCGAGGGATGCTAGGTTGAACAAAGTCCCGGTGAGTGAAGCTGGGCACGAAGTCTTGGTCCGGGGGACTGAGCATTGAGTGTACTGGTCGGAGAGAGCACGTGAGCTCTTTCTCCGGACCAGAATGAGTCAGAGAAGGCAAGGGAGCCTGTTCTCTGGACTTAAGGTCGAAATGGTCGGAGCTGGATCAATCTGTGGTCCGATCAGGGAGTTGGCACTAACCCTGCGGTTGTGGATCGGTTTGGAGTCCGATCAGGGAGTTGGCACTAACTCCTGCAGTTGTGGATCGGTCTGGTGACCGATCCAGGTTGTCTGATCATTCTGGTGAACGATTAGAAAGAGAACAGAAACCTTCTGTGTGGTTTCTGATCGGTCTGGTGAACGATCAGAAAGAGAACAAAAGAGAACAAAAGGTTAGGTAGAAGACCCTGATCGGTCTACGAACCGATCAAGGCATGCATGGACTGATCAGGCAGGAGCCTGATCGGTCAGGCTCTAGCCTGATCGGTCAGCTTGACCGATCAGGCCTCGAGCTTGATCGGCCAAGTGACCGATCAAGGCATCTTGGATTGGATCCAATGACTTTCTGTGTGGTCTCTGATCGGTCTGGTGAACGATCAGAAAGGGACCAGAAGGTCAGATAGAAGATCCTGATCGGTCTCCGGACCGATTAGGGCATGCCTGGACTGATCAGGCAGGAGCCTGATCGGTCAGGCTCTAGCCTGATCGGTCAGCTTGACCGATCAGGGCTCGAGCTTGATCGGTCAAGTGACCGATCAGGGTTGGTCTGAAATCCCTTGGCTGACTTCCAGGAAGTTTGGTCTTCCTTGTGTTCGGTCAGTGGATCGATCCTTGTTCTCTGATCGATCATGGTGATCGATCAGAGCTCACTGGATCGAACAGGCAGGAGCCTGATCGATCAGGCCCTTCACTGATCGGTCTGGTGACCGATCAGTGTCTGATTATTTTAATTTGAATCATTGTCAGACTTCTGATTTCTTTCTGATACCTGCTGATTTCTTTTTGATTTGCTGTGCTAATCCTCTGATGAGTGCGCAGGTAATACAGGAATGACACAAACCAAGAAGGAGGGTCAATTGGCGACTTTCGCTTCGGGCAGGTTTGTCTATTTTCCATTCGCAGGATTCAACGGCTTCTGGCGCGAGCTGGCAACTGTCTGGCGGGAGCTGGCGACTGACCTGAGGCTCGGCTGAAGAGGTTTCAGTGGACTGAGCCCAGTAGAGGTCAGTAGGTCAGTGATGGCGGAGCTGTGTTCAGTGGTTGCAGACGCGCGGTGATGAGCAGAGGCTTAACAGAAGGCTGGCGAAGAAGGGAGGTAGAACTTTGAACCATTGAGAACGTTGCGAGTCGATCAGCAGGCAGACACGAAGAGCTGAAGGTTCTTGCGTTGGTTGTGCTGTGTTGTGCTCGGTGAAGTGTTCTCTTCTTTGTGCTTTGCTCGCGCTCTGTAAGATTCCTCAAGTCTCTTTGCTTAATCATATATTCTTGAGACTGTTGCGGAGAGGTTTTTCCACCGAGAAGGAGATTGTTTTATCCGGATTTTCAGGGCTTGATCTGCCGACGATCAAGGGATCGCCCACCTCACGGGCACACCAAGGAGTAAGGGTATGTTATCCTCGAACCTTGTAAACCCTCCTTGTTAGCGACTGGTTTATCTCTGTCTTTTTGTCAGCATATTCTTTCTGTTTGGGTTGTTTTTGTTTCTGTCTATTTGTCTTCCGCTGCTAACCCTAATCGCAGAAACGAAAAAGAGCCAAGGATTTAAGTGTCTGACTATTCACACCCCCCCCTCTCTAGCCATCCAAGGTCCAACAAGTGGTATCAGAGCCTGGGGCTCTTTCCAACGGTCTAACACCCGAAGTGCATACAAGGATGGCCTTGAGAGAAGGATTCAGCACCAATAGACCCCCTTTCTTCGATGGAGCCGACTTCCAATACTGGAGGTCAAAGATGAAATACTACCTGAAGACAGATATTGGTATGTGGTTCTCTGTGAAGGAGGGATTCACCCCTCCAAAAGACGCCGAGGGAAAAGAGCTTGACTCATCAAGATGGTCTACCGAACAAACCCGGAAGGGAGAAGCTGATGCAAAGGCGGTGGTCACCCTGCAGTGTGGGATGACCAAGGAGCAGTTGATCAAAGTTGGTCCTTTCACCAGTGCCAAGGACCTATGGAACAAACTCATTGAGCTTCATGAAGGCACCCGTGATTCACGAATAGCAAAGAGGGACCTCTTCCTCAACCAACTCCAAAACCTCTCCATGAAGGAAAGTGAAACGGTAAGTGAACTCCATGGAAGATTCAAGGAGATTCTCAATGGACTGCATTCCATCGATGAGAAGGTCGAGAATCGCGACCTTGTAAGGTATGTACTTAAATCGTTTCCTAGGAATGCCTTGTGGTCATCCATGGTGGATTCCTACAAGGTATCCAAGGACTTGTCTATTGTTAAGTTAGATGACTTCTTTTGTGAAATGGAATTACACGATATCGCTAACAAAGGCCCCAAGGAGAAGGGGATTGCTCTTGTGGCAGGGGACAAGGAAAAGAAGAAGAAAGAAAAGAAGAAGGAGAAGGAGGTATCATCTTCGTCATCCGAATCCGAGGAGGATGGAAGCGAGTCTTCATCATCCGAGATGGCTAACTTTGTGAGAAGGATGATGAGGAATAGCCGACGTTACAAAGGGAAAGGTAACACTAGTGAGATTAAAGTTGATAAATCTAATGTCATGTGTTATGAATGTAGCAAAAAGGGGCACTATAAGAATGAATGTCCAAAACTAAAGAAGAAGAAGGAGAAATCAAAAAAGAAGAAGAAAGCCTTGAAGGCGACATGGGATGAGTCTTCTTGCAGCTCATCCGAAGAAGAAAAGGAGGAGAAGAGCACTCGCCATGTAGCTCTCATGGCCATAGAAAACATTGAGAGCAGTGACGAATCGAGTGAGCCATCAACCGCAGTTTCATCATCTTCGGATGATGAAGAGGTAATATCTCCCGAATTATATAAGTGTTATAGAACAATAGCATGCTTAACCAATTTGCTTAAGATGTCTAAGGACAAGGTTAAGTCTTTAAAGTTAGAAGTAGAGCAATTAGAAACCTCTAAGGATGAGGATATTGATGACTTACATGTTGAAGTCCTAGAGGATGAGAACAAAGCCTTGAAGAGTGAAGTTGAGAAACTCAAGAGTGTTCTTGAGAAATTCTTAACTAGCTCCAAGACTTTGGACATGATCCTTAACGCTCAAAGTGCGGTTTACAACAAGGTCGGTATAGGTTACCGATCTAAAGAATCAGGCTTTGTCTCATTGATGTCAAGAACCCATGTTAGATCATCTAAGGTTTCTAGGGTTCAAAAGAAAGTGATCAAGGCATGGGTGCCTAAATCTTGCATTGTATGTGCATTAGGTTCCAAGGTTTGGGTACCTAAATATTCCATTTTTCGTGTTGTGTAGGCATTGATTGAGGGGGAGAATCTATCAACTTGATTTGTTGATAGTGGGTGCTCTAAACACATGACTGGGGGTAGATCATTGTTCACTACCCTACAAAGCAAAAGTAGAGATAATATATCATTTGGTAACAATGGTAGTCTTAAGGTTGTAGGGATAGGAGACATTCAAATATCTGAATGTCTTAGAATAAAAAATGTCCTTCTAGTCAAGGGGATGACTTTTAATCTCCTAAGTGTCAGTCAATTGTGTGATGCGGGATACACAATTGAGTTTCACCCAAGTCAATGTCTAGTTAGACATAATGACACACTTGACACGGTACTAGTAGGCACAAGAATAGACAATATTTATCAAGTGTCTTTTAAAAGTGCTATTAATGCTTCTATTAAGTGTTTCATGTCAAAAAAAGATGAGTCTTGGCTTTGTCACCGGACATTGGCATATGTGAACATGAAGAATATCCGAAAATTGGCCAACAAAGGACTTGTACGAGGCTTACCAAGCATCAAATACGAAAAGGAGAAACTATGTAATGCATGTCAAATGGGTAAGCAAACGAAAGCTTCTCACAAAGGAAAAAACGCTGTAATTACCTCTACGGCCTTGGATTTATTACCTATGGATTTATTTGATTGTAGTACGATAATTTCATTAAATGGTAGTAGGTATTGCTTTGTAATCATTGATGACTATACTAGATATACTTGGACTTATATTCTAAAACATAAGGATCAAACCCTAGATATTTTTATTTCTTTTTATAGAAGAATTGAGAATGAAAAATCTACAACAATTAAAATAATTAGGAGTGATCATGGAGGAGAATTTCAAAATCATAGGTTTTTAGAATTTTGTCAAGAAAAAGGGTATAGACATGAGTTCTTTACTCCTAGAACACCACAACAAGATGGTGTTGTAGAGAGGAAGAACCGAGTCTTACAAGAGGCTGCACAAAGCATGCTTAATAAGTACTCTTTACTGAGCTACTTATGGGTTGAAGATGTAAACACAGCTTGCTATGTGCAAAACTGAGTCTTCATTCATAGATTTTTAGGGAAGACTCCACATGAACTTTGGTTTGGAAGACCACCTACAGTTAAACATCTTCGAGTGTTTGGGTGTAAGGTGTTCATTCTAAACATCAAGGATCATCTTGGAATTAGATCATTCCCCAAGACCAAATTGTTGGAGATATCCATCATGGGGTTAGAACTAGATCATTCTTTAGGAATGAGGCTAATGAGGTTGCCTTGATCTCTGAAATTGAACCTAGGATAGTTGACGAGGCATTGCATGATCCTGATGGATTATTGCTATGCAAGATGAGTTAGGTCAATTTGAGAGAAGCCAAGTTTGGGACTTAGTTCCTAGACCTAAGAAGACCACGATTATTGGAACTAAATGAGTCTTCAAAAATAAATTAAACCATAAGGGAGAAATCGTAAGAAACAAGGCACGCTTAGTAGCCAAGGGTTATAGTCAAGTTGAAGGCCTTGATTATGATGAGACCTATGCTCCCGTGGCACGATTGGAATCCATTCGGTTAATGCTTGCATTTGCAGCACATAGAGGTTTCAAACTCTATCAAATGGATGTTAAATCGGCCTTCTTAAATGGTTTCATTAGAGAAGAGGTCTATGTTGAACAACCACCGGGGTTTGAAAATTCTAAATTTCCAAACCACGTGTTTAAGCTCAAGAAGGCTCTTTACGACCTAAAACAAGCTCCTCGGGCTTGGTATGAGCAGTTATCACCATTCTTGATTGAAAAATGCTTCGTGAGAGGACAAATAGACCCTACACTATTTCTACGAAGAGATTGTGATAATATATTTGTAGTCCAAGTATATGTCGATGACATAATTTGTGGCTCTAACAACAAGGGTTACTTGAATGAGTTTATTGGACACATGGAGAGTGAGTTTGAGATGAGTCTAGTGGGGGAATTGACTTTCTTCCTTGGACTTGAGATTAAACAAACTCGAGATGAAATCCATGTGCATCAATCTAAATATACTCAAGAGATGCTCAAAAAATTCAACATGAGTGACTCTAAGGAGGTAAGCACTCCCATGGCGACAAACATGAGGTTAGACAATGATGAGAGTGGGAAACCCATTAACTTAACCCAATATCGAAGTATGATAGGTAGTTTGCTATATCTCACAGCTAGTCGCCCGGATATCCTTTTTGCTGTGGGTATGTGCGCTAGATACTAAGTCTGTGTCAAAGAATCTCACTTGATTGCTGTTAAGAGAATTTTGAGATACCTTAAGGGCACAATTGGAGTCGGACTTTGGTACCCCCGTTCAAGTCGTTTGACCTAATTGGCTATACCGATTCCGACTATGCTGGGTGCAAGTTGGATCAAAAAGCACAAGTGGGGGTTGCCAATTTTAGGGTCATCCTTAGTAAGTTGGTCAAGTCAGAAGCAACATTGGTGTTGCTCTCTCCACGACCGAGGCAGAGTATATCGCCATGGGAGAGAGTATCACAATTGTTGTGGATGATACACACGTTAGATGACTATGGATTGTCTTACAAGGGTGTGCAAGTGTTGTGTGACAACATAAGTACAATAAACCTTACAAAGAATCCAGTCCATCATTCAAGACCAAACACATTGAAGTGCGTCACCACTTCATTAGGGATCATGTTGCTAGAGGAGATATTGTACTCTCACATGTGGAGTCAAAATCGAATCTAGCTGACATTCTCACTAAACCACTCCCTGAAAATGAATTTAGTTTCCTAGGAAAGAGTTGGGAATGTATCGTGCTCAATATGATTGTAAAAACCCGTTAATGATTAATTCTAATTGTTGGGCAACTTGGGGACATCTCACACAAACTATAAGGGTTAACAAAATATTTTTGATTGCTAGAAATGGAGTGAGATGTTAGGATCAACCAAATTACTCAAAATGTTCATGCATCTCTTGAGTAATGAGGTTGAAGAGACAAAAATCATTAATTTGACCAAGTATGGGAAAAACCAATGCATAATACATATGTATTTGGTTCCAAGAAATACTTGGGCATTCAATCAAGGAAACTTGATTGGAGACTTGTTTTTGATACAAACCTGATTTCAATTGGTTGAACATTCTAATTGAATTTGATTTCACTTGGTTGGAGCAGTGTTTTTACAACAGAAAATTTGTAAATTCATAAGGATTCTTCATTCGAGGAATAAACTCTAGTTATGAGAACATCTCCAGGATCAAAGAATTAAATCTGACTGTTTTAGAATCTGAAAGGGGTGTTTGAATGGAGTGTATCAGGGTTTCAGACATTCCTCTGAAATCTGATCGGTATGTAGACTGATCAGGAATCACCTCATATTATGGTTTCTGCTTCTGTGTTGATCCTGATCGGTCCATCGACCGACCAGGACTCTCCCTGATCGGTCACTTTGACCGATCAGGTTGTATCTGTTCGGTCAACAGAACGATCAAGATCATCTGATCAAAATCCTGATGGACCAAACCTGATCGATCCACAGATCGATCATAATCATTCTGATCGGTCATGATGACCGATCAAGGGTTGGTCTGATCAGTCCACAGACTGATCAGATAGCTTTTAGAACCTTTCTGTTCGGTTCCCTAATCGGTCCGCAGACCGATCAAGGACCTCCCTGATCGGTCACGGAGACCGATCAGGACATCTCCTGATCAGTCGAAGGACTGATCAGGCCTCTCTGATCGGTCATGATGATCGATCAGGACACAATCTGACCGATCAGGAGGTCTCCTGATCGGTTTAGGCACCTTTGGATCGGACGGTCGATCCGATCACCCACATTAAAATTGTTGGTGATCGGTCCACCAACCTATTAAATCCATCGGCCCCTTACATCTTCAACCCTAGGCGCCGAACCCCCCCCCCCCTCATCTTCCTCCTCTTCTGCGCGATCTGCTTCCTCTGAGAGTTTTCTATGAGTTGCAAGTTGTCTGAGTGGTCTCT
>JAGFNQ010003796.1:0-76896 GCA_024364735.1 Boesenbergia rotunda | reverse complement strand
TGAGTGTAGCCGGGTCTCGGTGAGTGAAGCCGGGTCCCGGTGAGTGAAGTCGGGAGTTGGAAATCCCGGTGAGTAAAGTCGGGTCCTAGTGAGTGAAGCTAGGTGGAAGGAACCCCCGGTGAGTGAAGCCGGGTTCTAGCGAGTGAAGCTAGGTGAAGGAAACCCTGGTGAGTGAAGTCAGGTTCTAGCGAGGGATGCTAGGTGAACAAAGTCCCCGGTGAGTGAAGCTGGGCACGAAGTCTTGGTCCGGGACTGAGCATTGAGTGTACTGGTCGGAGAGAGCACGTGAGCTCTTTCTCCGGACCAGAATGAGTCAGAGAAGGCAAGGGAGCCTGTTCTCTGGACTTAAGGTCGAAATGGTCGGAGCTGGATCAATCTGTGGTCCGATCAGGGAGTTGGCACTAACCCTGCGGTTGTGGATCGGTTTGGAGTCCGATCAGGGAGTTGGCACTAACTCCTGCAGTTGTGGATCGGTTTGGTGACCGATCCAGGGTGTCTGATCGATCTGGTGAAGGATAAGAAAGAGAACAGAAACCTTCTGTGTGGTTTCTGATCGTTCTGGTGAACGATCAGAAAAAGAACAGAAGAGAACAGAAGGTTAGGTAGAAGACCCTGATCGGTCTATGAACCGATCAAGGCATGCCTGTACCGATTAGGCAGGAGCCTGATCGGTCAGGCTCTAGCCTATTGGGTCAGGCTCTAGCCTGATCGGTCACCTTGACCGATCAGGCCTCGAGCTTGATCGGCCAAGTGACCGATCAGGGCATCTTGGCTTGGATCCCATGACTTTCTGTGTGGTCTCTGATTGTTCTGGTGAACGATCAGAAAGGAGACCAGATGGTCAGGTAGAAGACCCTGATCGGTCTCGGACCGATCAGGACATGCCTGGACCGATCAGGCAGGAGCCTGATCGGTCAGGCTCTAGCTTGATTGGTCAGCTAGACTGATCAGGGCTCAAGCTTGATCGGTTAAATGACCGATCATGGTTGGTCTGAAATCCTTTAGCTGACTTCCAGGAAGTTTGGTCTTCCCTATGATCGGTCGGTGACCGACCCCTGTTCTCTGATCGGTCAAGGTGATTGATCAGAGCTTCACTGGATCGATCAGGCAGGAGCCTGATCGATCAGGGCCTTCACTGATCGGTCTGGTGACCGATCAGAGTCTGATAACTTTAATTTGAAATCATTGTTAGACTTCTGATTACACTCTGAATCTTTTTGATACCTGCTGATCTCTTTTTGATTTGCTGTGCTAAGCCTCTGATGAGTGTGCAGGTAATACAGGGATGACACAAACCAAGAAGGAGGGTTAATTGGTGACTTTCGCTTCGGTCAGGTTTGTTTGTTTTCCATTCGCAGGATTCAACGGCTTCTGGCGCGGGCTGGCAACTGTCTGGCGAAGCTGCTGACTCACCTGAGGCTTGGCTGAAGAGGTTTCATTGGACTAAGCCCAGTAGAGGTCAGTGGGTCTGGTGACGAGCTTTGCAGACGCCTGGTGGTCGAGCTGGTTGCAGACGCCCTGGATGACCGGTGATGAGCAGAGGTTAAAGAAGGCTGCGAAGAAGAGACAGGTTAGAACTTTGAATATGATGAACGTTGCGAGTCGATAGCAGCAGACACGAAGAGCTGAAGGTTCTTGCGTTGGTTGTGCTGGTGTGCTCGGTGAAGTGTTCTCTTCTTTGTGCTTCTTGCTCGCGCTCTGTAAGATTTCTCAAGTCTCTTGTGCTTAATCATATATTCTTGAGACTGTTGTGGAGAGGTTTCTCCACCGAGAAGGAGATTGTTTTATCCGGATTTCAGGGCTTGATCTGCCGACGATCAAGGGATCGCCCACCTCACGGGCACGCCAAGGAGTAAGGGGATGTTATCCCGAACCTTGTAAACCCTCCTTGTTAGCGCTGGTTATCTCTGTCTTTGTCGTATTCTTGTTTGGGTGTTTTTGTTTCTGTCTATTTGTCTTCCGCTGCTAACCCTAATCGCAGAAAGAAAGAAAGTGTAGCCAAGGTTTTAAGTGTCTGGCTATTCACCCCCCCTCTCTTGCCATCCAAGGTCCAACAAGTGGTATCAGAGCCTGGGGCTCTTTCCAACGGTCTAACACCCGAGAGCATACAAGGATGGCTATGAGGGAAGGCTTCAGCACCAACAGACCCCCTTTCTTCGATGGAGCCGACTTCCAATACTGGAGGTCAAGGATGGAATACTACCTGAAGACAGATATTGGTATGTGGTTCTCTGTGAAGGAGGGATTCACCCCTCCAAAAGACGCTGAGGGAAAAGAGCTTGACTCATCAAGATGGTCTGCCGAACAAACCCGGAAGGGAGAAGCTGATGCAAAGGCGGTGGTCACCTGTAGTGTGGGATGACCAAGGAGCAGTTGATCAAAGTTGGTCCTTTCACCAGTGCCAAGGACCTATGGAACAAGCTCATTGAGCTTCATGAAGGCACCCGTGATTCACGAATAGCAAAGAGGGACCTCTTCCTCAACCAACTCCAAAACCTCTCCATGAAGGAAAGTGAAACGGTAAGTGAACTTCATGGTAGATTCAAGGAGATTCTCAATGGGTTGCATTCCATTGATGAGAAGGTCGAGAATCGCGACCTTGTAAGGTACGTCCTAAATCGTTTCCTAGGAATGCCTTGTGGTCATCCATGGTGGATCCTACAAGGTATCCAAGGACTTGTCTATTGTTAAGTTAGATGACTTCTTTTGTGAAATGGAATTACACGAGATCGCTAACAAAGGCCCAAGGAGAAGGGGATTGCTCTTGTGGCAGGGGACAAGGCAAAGAAGAAGAAAGAAAAGAAGAAGGAGAAGGAGGTCTATCTTCTTCATCCGAATCCGAGGAGGATGGAAGCGAGTCTTCATCATCCGAGATGGCTAACTTTGTGAGAAGGATGATGAGGAAGAGCCGACGTACAAAGGGAAAGGTAACACTAGTGAGATTAAAGTTGATAAATCTAATGTCACGTGTTATGAATGTAGCAAAAAGGGGCATTATAAGAATGAATGTCCAAAACTAAAGAAGAAGGAGGAGAAATCAAAAAGGAAGAAGAAGCTTGAAGGCACATGGGATGAGTCTTCATCCAGTTCATCCGAAGAGAAAAGGAGGAGAAGAGCACTCGCCATGTAGCTCTCATGGCATAGAAACATGGAGAGCAGTGACGAATCGAGTGAGCCATCAACCGCGGCTTCATCATCTTCGGATGATGAAGAGGTAATTCTCCGAATTAGATAAGTGTTATAGAACAATAGCATGCTTAACAATTTGCTTAAGAGTCTAAGGAAAGGTTAAGTCTTAAAGTAGAAGTAGAGCAATTAAAATCCTCTAAGGATGAGGATATTGATGACTTACATGTTGAAGTCCTAGAGGATGAGAACAAAGCCTTGAAGAGTGAAGTTGAGAAACTCAAGAGTCTTCTTGAGAAATTCTCAACTAGCTCCAAGACTTTGGACATGATCCTTAACGCTCAAAGAGCGGTTTACAACAAGGTCGGTATAGGTTACCGATCTAAAGAATCAGCTTTGTCTCATTGATGTCAAGAACCCATGTTAGATCATCAAGGTTTCTAGGGTTCAAAAGAAAGTGATCAAGGCATGGGTGCCTAAATCTTGCATTGTAGGTGCATTAGGTCCAAGGTTTGGGTACCTAAATTTTCCATTTTTCGTGTTGTGTAGGCATTGATTGAGGGGGAGAATCTATCAACTTGATTTGTTGATAGTGGGTGCTCCAAACACATGACCGGGGATAGATCATTGTTCACTACCCTACAAAGCAAAAGTAGAAGTAATGTATCATTTGGTAACAATGGTAGTCTTAAGGTTATAGAGATAGGAGACATTCAAATATCCGAATGTCTTAGAATAAAAAATGTCCTTCTAGTCAAGGGGATGACTTTTAATCTCCTAAGTGTAGTCAATTGTGTGATGTGGGATACACAATTGAGTTTCACCTAAGTCAATGTCTAGTTAGACATAATGACACACTTGACACGGTACTAGTAGGCACAAGAATAGACAATATTTATCAAGTTTCTTTTAAAAGTGCTATTAATGCTTCTATTAAGTGTTTCATGTCCAAAGAAGAAGAGTCTTGTCTTTGGCACTAGAGGTTGGCGTATGTGAATATGAAGAATATCCGAAAATTGGCCAACAAAGGACTTGTACGAGGCTTACCAAGCATCAAATACGAAAAGGAGAAGTTATGTGATGTATGTCAAATGGGTAAGCAAACGAAAGCTTCTCACAAAGGTAAAAGCACTGTAAGTACCTCTACGGCCTTGGATTTATTACCTATGGATTTATTTGATTGTAGTACGATAATTTCATTAAATGGTAGTAGGTATTGCTTTGTAATCATTGATGACTATACTAGATATACTTGGACTTATATTTCTAAAACATAAGGATCAAACCCTAGATATTTTATTTCTTTTTATAGAAGAATTGAGAATGAAAAATCTACAACAATTAAAATAATTAGGAGTGATCATGGAGGAGAATTTCAAAATCATAGGTTTTTAGAATTTTGTCAAGAAAAAGGGTATAGACAGAGTTCTTTACTCCTAGAACACCACAACAAGATGGTGTTGTAGAGAGGAAGAACCGAGTCTTACAAGAGGCTGCACAAAGCATGCTTAATAAGTACTCTTTACTGAGCTACTTATGGGTTGAAGATGTAAACACAGCTTGCTATGTGCAAAACTGAGTCTTCATTCATAGATTTTTAGGGAAGACTCCACATGAACTTTGGTTTGGAAGACCACCTACAGTTAAACATCTTCGAGTGTTTGGGTGTAAGGTGTTCATTCTAAACATCAAGGATCATCTTGGAATTAGATCATTCCCCAAGACCAAATTGTTGGAGATATCCATCATGGGGTTAGAACTAGATCATTCTTTAGGAATGAGGCTAATGAGGTTGCCTTGATCTCTGAAATTGAACCTAGGATAGTTGACGAGGCATTGCATGATCCTGATTGGATTATTGCTATGCAAGATGAGTTAGGTCAATTTGAGAGAAGCCAAGTTTGGGACTTAGTTCCTAGACCTAAGAAGACCACGATTATTGGAACTAAATGAGTCTTCAAAAATAAATTAAACCATAAGGGAGAAATCGTAAGAAACAAGGCACGCTTAGTAGCCAAGGGTTATAGTCAAGTTGAAGGCCTTGATTATGATGAGACCTATGCTCCCGTGGCACGATTGGAATCCATTCGGTTAATGCTTGCATTTGCAGCACATAGAGGTTTCAAACTCTATCAAATGGATGTTAAATCGGCCTTCTTAAATGGTTTCATTAGAGAAGAGGTCTATGTTGAACAACCACCGGGGTTTGAAAATTCTAAATTTCCAAACCACGTGTTTAAGCTCAAGAAGGCTCTTTACGACCTAAAACAAGCTCCTCGGCTTGGTATGAGCAGTTATCACCATTCTTGATTGAAAAATGCTTCGTGAGAGGACAAATAGACCCTACACTATTTCTACGAAGAGATTGTGATAATATATTTGTAGTCCAAGTATATGTCGATGACATAATTTGTGGCTCTAACAACAAGGGTTACTTGAATGAGTTTATTGGACACATGGAGAGTGAGTTTGAGATGAGTCTAGTGGGGGAATTGACTTTCTTCCTTGGACTTGAGATTAAACAAACTCGAGATGAAATCCATGTGCATCAATCTAAATATACTCAAGAGATGCTCAAAAAATTCAACATGAGTGACTCTAAGGAGGTAAGCACTCCCATGGCGACAAACATGAGGTTAGACAATGATGAGAGTGGGAAACCCATTAACTTAACCCAATATCGAAGTATGATAGGTAGTTTGCTATATCTCACAGCTAGTCGCCCGGATATCCTTTTTGCTGTGGGTATGTGCGCTAGATACTAAGTCTGTGTCAAAGAATCTCACTTGATTGCTGTTAAGAGAATTTTGAGATACCTTAAGGGCACAATTGGAGTCGGACTTTGGTACCCCCGTTCAAAGTCGTTTGACCTAATTGGCTATACCGATTCCGACTATGCTGGGTGCAAGTTGGATCAAAAAAGCACAAGTGGGGGTTGCCAATTTTTAGGGTCATCCTTAGTAAGTTGGTCAAGTCAGAAGCAACATTGTGTTGCTCTCTCCACGACCGAGGCAGAGTATATCGCCATGGGAGAGAGTATCACAATTGTTGTGGATGATACACACGTTAGATGACTATGGATTGTCTTACAAGGGTGTGCAAGTGTTGTGTGACAACATAAGTACAATAAACCTTACAAAGAATCCAGTCCATCATTCAAGGACCAAACACATTGAAGTGCGTCACCACTTCATTAGGGATCATGTTGCTAGAGGAGATATTGTACTCTCACATGTGGAGTCAAAATCGAATCTAGCTGACATTCTCACTAAACCACTCCCTGAAAATGAATTTAGTTTCCTAAGGAAAGAGTTGGGAATGTATCGTGCTCAATATGATTGTAAAAACCGTTAATGATTAATTCTAATTGTTGGGCAACTTGGGGACATCTCACACAAACTATAAGGGTTAACAAAATATTTTTGATTGCTAGAAATGGAGTGAGATGTTAGGATCAACCAAATTACTCAAAATGTTCATGCATCTCTTGAGTAATGAGGTTGAAGAGACAAAAATCATTAATTTGACCAAGTATGGGAAAAACCAATGCATAATACATATGTATTTGGTTCCAAGAACATACTTGGGCATTTCAATCAAGGAAACTTGATTGGAGACTTGTTTTTGATACAAACCTGATTTCAATTGGTTGAACATTCTAATTGAATTTGATTTCACTTGGTTGGAGCAGTGTTTTTACAACAGAAAGTTTGTAAATTCATAAGGATTCTTGATTCGAGGAATAAACTCTAGTTAAGAGAACATCTCCAGGATCAAAGAATTAAATCTGACTGTTTTAGAATCTGAAAGGGGTATTTGAATCGAGTGTATCAGGGTTTCAGACATTCCTCTGAAATTTGATCGGTCTGTAGACCGATCAGGAATCACCTCATATTATGGTTTCTGCTTCTGTGTTGATCCTGATCAGTCCATCGACCGACCAGGACTCTCCCTGATCGGTCACTTTGACCGATCAGGCTGTACTTGTTCGGTGAGCAGAACGGTCAGGATCATCTGATCAAAATCTTGATGGACCAAACCTGATCGATCCACAGATCGATCAGAATCATTCTGATTGGTCATGATGATCGATCAGGGCACAGACCGATTAGACAGCTTTTAGAACCTTTCCGATCGGTTCCCTGATCGGTCCGCAGATCGATCAGGGACCTCCCTGATCGGTCACGGAGACCGATCAGGACATCTCCTGATCGGTCGAAGGATCGATCAAGCCTCTCTGATCGGGCATGATGACCGATCAGGACACAATCTGACCGATCAGGAGGTCTCCTGATCAGTTTGGGCACCTTTGGATCGGACGGTTGATCCGATCACCCACATTAAAATTGGTTGGTGATCGGTCCACCTACCTATTAAATCCATCGACCCCTTACATCTTCAACCCTAGGCGCCGAAACCCCCCTCATCTTCCTCCTCTTCCTGCGCGATCAGCTTCCTCTGAGAGTTCTCTGCGAGTTGCAAGTTGTCTAAGTGGTCTCTCTGATGCGAGCCACGATCTGTGAAGTGCTTCCTCTTAGTGGTCTCTCTGAAGCTGCTCTCTGAGCTCCATTCTCTGCATTTTCTTGCTTGCGCAACCTCTCTGAAGGTTTCTTCCAACCTTTTTGTGCAACCTCTCTGAAGTGTTATTCCCAACCAACCAACTCCAATGGCACCCAAGTAAGTTGATTATCATGCTTGTGATTTTCCTTTTCTGTTTGTTTCATAATTTGAGATTTTTGTACTAATCAGTATGTTTCATCTTCTTGTATCATGCCCTTAAACTTACCCATGTTGGTTATGCCATGACCTACTATGACCTTCCAAAAAATTTTTTGCCGTGAACTTCAGTTGATCAATTCATCTTTGTGCCGTGACCTATTTCCAAACTTTAGGAAATCTTCCAAGGGGAAGGCCCCTGCTAAGGGAACCTCGAGGTCTAAAGCCCCTTCATCATCCTCCAGACCTCAACCCTCTTCTAATCCTAGATTTCCTAGTCAATATTTCGAAGAAGCATTTCAAAATTCTACCTTCAAACTTCTTCCTTGTCAATCATTGGATCGTTCTTTTGTCGATGACTACTATCTTTCTGTAAAACAGATCATTGAGTTTTACAATCTTGAAACTCTTGTTGGTATTGAACGAACCATAAACATTGATCTGGTTTCTGAATTTTATAATAATCTGGTTCAGAATGCAGAAGGTCTGGGGTGTAAGACTAGGGTAGCCAAGACAAACCTGGACTTCAATCATGACCTGTTTTCTGAGTATCTTGGCTGTCGTAGATCACCAAATCACTACTCGATCTTCCCTACTCTTCTGGATTCTTTACCACTTCCGTTCGAAGGTGTTACTTCGGACTCTATTTATGAGTATTTTTTCGGACAGCTTAGACCTAGTGGGGTTGATGAGCTTGATGATAGTGAGTTTCCCACCTTTACTGCCCTACATCTCTCGCCCTCTAACTATGTTTTGTTCAAAATCATCACAAACTGCATCCTACCCATCACTTCAAAACCCCTCGCTGAAATTCGTCCCTATCACTGTCTGTTGTTATATGGGATGAGTCGCCATCTTGACTTTGATATCTTGGCGAGTGTTTTTGAGTCTATTTACTTCTACAGTAGGGCCAGTCGTCGTACAGTCTACATGTCTTTCGGACACATTATTACTGACTGACTCCAGTCAGTCGATATTAATGTGTCCAAGGGCAGGACTGTGCCGATGGTTCGGCAAGACTGTAGACTTGGGAGACATGTGTTTGCCAAGTTTGGCATTATTGTCGATCCTCATGGCCTTCGGTGGAAGGATGGGAGGGGTCTGGGGGAGCTACCACGGGCGGCACATATTCAGGTAGCAGCAGCTCCAGCTAGACATCAGGATGCCCCCGCTGCAGCAGAGGACGACTACGAGGCGGGCTGATGACCGTTTTTGTCGTGTTACGGTTTCAAATACAATTTAAGTATCGAACTCCTCTAAACTAATGTAGCATAGAGTAACTCGAGTCGTCTCCCAACGAATGTAGTTGGTACAAGATAAATCTCAGGATTGTATTTTATTGCTTTTGGGTTTTTGATATCAAACTGGGGTTTGGATTTGAACGTAAAGACTACGAAAAGAAATAGCAAGCATGTATGAAATCTAGTTCTAATTAAGGAAAGACAGTGCAGGTAATGAAATCTAATTTAACCTGACTACAATTGCAGTAAAGAAAAGGACAACTAGAAATTAAGCATCAATGAAACTAGACACGGAACAAAAACCTATAGCATTAAAGAAATTTACTCTCCTAACTTACTTACATGTAATAAAGACCTAAAACTTAAAGCAATGGGAAAAAAAATCCAAAATAGAAGTTAAGCAACTAAGAAACATCACAATTGACAGTAATCATTCTAAGAGGCATTTAACCAAACACTATATGGGCATGATTGAAATTGCTTTGAGTACGTGCCATTTGAATTGGGGAAAATCATCAAATACAAAAATTCAACAATCAAACACAAACATTCATCAAATAAAAGCAATCTTCCACTAACAACGTAATTAAACCACCAGTTAATCCAATCTAATTAGCTGCTGCAAAACTTCTGTAGAAGACATGAACTGTCGAAAACATTCTGTAAAGGAATGAACTGCCGAAAGGAAATGATGAAGAGCTGAGCTGCTGAATTGAAACTGATGAAGAACTTCTGGAATTGAATTGCTATGATGTAAGAATTGCTGTGTAGGAATTGAAACTGGCTACTGGATCTGATGCAGAAAAACAAAGCTGTGAAGAACTTAATCTGCTGGAAATTTGAAAATAAAGGAATTGTTGTAAAAGGAACTATGAAGAAATTGCTGTAAGGGAATGGATCGTGGGCGGTGGAGTCGACTAGGGTTCGGAACCCCCAGAGCCCTAGCTTGTGATGGAGTGGAGAGTGGATGGAGAAGATCTGATCGAGTCGGGAACCCCTCAAACTGATCGATCGAAGCTCCGGTCGGCGGCGATGAAGTGGGTGGAATACCGCGGGCGGTGAAGGTAGAGAAGATGGATTGAGACGGGAACCCCTCGTCTGCAATCGCTTCTCCCCAATCGCCCTCGCCTCTGTGGAGAAGATGAATTCGAGAGGATGAATGGATCCGTCTGTCGCAGCCGAGAAAAAACCCTGGATCGCGCGTGGGTTCAGCCAAATCAACTCAAACCTTGGGTTCAACCACAGCTCAGTCCAGCACTTGGTTCAGTCAGCTTGGGTTCAGTCTTGATTCAGCCAAATCAGCTCAGCAGTTGGTTTGGTCCAGCCTGGGTTCTGTCCAGCTTGAATTCGGCTCAGCCCTTTGGCTCAGTTAACCCAGCTCAGCCCAACAGCACAACAGTTAGGTTCAATCAGCCTTGGGTTCAGCCACATGATGATGGAAATAACAGACGACTGAGATCAATTTAGCTTCATCCAACGGTCAGATCTCTTCAGATCTGAACCAAACTCCACAGATCTCAATCAATGGTCCTGATCTACCTGTCCACAGCTCGGATTAGCCAGACCAGTGGAGGATGGTCCAGATCTTCCCTTTTCTTGAATGGATGGTCTAGAACATATTGAGCTTGATCCAACGGTCAGATTACTTCTGATTTGGCTGAAATTTTCAGATCTTGATCTATGGTCATGATTAACTCCATCTTGAACTTGGATTGACCAGAAGTTGACCGATGGCTCAGATCTAGCCGTTCTCTGGAATGGACGGCTCCTATTAATCCGAAGCTTAATCCCTTTGATCTGGATCCAATGCTGACTCAAGTCTGACCCGATTTGATCTAGGTCCATGATCATTTGAAGCCTACAAAATGATATTCAAATTTAGTGCTAAAAAATATCTCAAATATACAAAGATTTGAATTAAATGTCAAAATAGGGGGAATACATGAAACCTAATACAATTGCAAACTTAAGCATATAAAATGTGGATAAAACATGGATTTTAGAGCCTAAAATAATCACAAAAATAATGGTTATCACGGACCCAAATCTCAGATGGCAGATCGCCGAGCTCGAGCAGACTATGGATCACAGATTACACTTGATAGAGCTCGGGCAGCAGGAGTTTGTGTCTGAGATCCGGTCCGAGATTTCTGGGATCCGTGCCGATCAGAGGGAGATGTTTGCTGAGTGGCGCGCTTGGATGGTTGGTCATCAGCCACAACAGACCTTTCCTGGTTTTCCGCCATCCAGCAGCACTGCTTCGAGTAGCTTCCTGCCTATCGATGACACATCGTTCGATCCGATGCAGTTTGATGATCCCGCTGATCAGGAGTGATATTTTTGGCTGTACTCTGATTATGACTATTATTCCATGACTTTTTGTGTATGACATTCTGATAGATTCTGTGTATGACTACTATTTCATGATTTTGCTGTCCATGTTTACTTTCATATGATGCATATGAATATCTTGTCTTGCTGTATTTATTTCATATGCTTTTCATATTCTTTCCACTTATTATCACTTGGTTGTTTTGGGGGGAGACCCTTGTTGGATCGAGAGAAACGATAGAGGGGGGGGTGAATATCGTAAAACATTCAGATTAATAAGTTAGAGAAATTACGCAGCGGAAATTTAAATCAAACACGCAAACACCAAATTTTTTACTTGGTTCGGAGTCGCGGTCGGCTCCTACTCCAAGGCCCACAGTCGTTGACCGTTTTCTGCGGACAATTCTATATTTTCGCAAAACCAGTTTACAAGATTGAATTACAAGTATAGTAATGTAAACTTTAAAGAAAGCTCTTTGTTACCGACATCCGGTGTAGATTGAATTTTCGGAGCGGAGGGACGTCGTCGGCGCTTGTATCTCGAGTTGGGAGGTTTCCGGAGCAGAGCGCGGGAGTAGAAGAGCGTAGAAGCGTTGAAAGAATTGTTGTTCGAAGCCTTGGGGTCGAGGGCCTATTTATAGCCCCTGGGGGCGCCCGGGACGTCGGGGGCGCCCCCCCCACATGTCGGCCGATCCGATTTCCACTCGGTCAGCTCTGATCCCTTCAAACTCGGGATCAGATCTTGACGGGGGCGCCCGGGACGCTAGGGGCGCCCGGGTTGACCGGGTCAACTCTTATCCCTTGGCTTCGCTGGCTTCTGCTTCGTTGGCTTGCACTGGGGGCGCCCGGGAGCATGGGGGGCGCCCCGCCCATGAGTTGTCGAAGCCTGCCTTTGCTTCTTGTGTTTTGTGTTCACCTTGGGGGCGCCCGGGACACTCCGGGCGCCCTGGTCAGCTGCTGCCTCACTCCTTTGAGGCTCTCTGAGCTGCAGACACTCGTTCCTTTGGTCTTGCATCCAGGGTTAGTCCAAAACAACATAAAGCAATAAGATGTTAGTTTATACAGCCTTAGCTGTCTTGGTTCTGACTTTGGGCCTCCCAAATGGAGCCCTAGGTCGAACCGACGCCTACTGTTCCCTCGACGGGGAGCACGTCCTCACCTACTCCTCTCAGGAGAATTTACCTGATGCCAACCGGCTCCTCTGGTTGGACTTTTGCCTAGCGGTCCTTGGCCAGGTCTTGGATACCAAGCTGTCCTTCGCCCGGTGCCTAGCATTCCTTCGCCAGGTCTTCAATCCCAAGCTGTCCTTCGCCTGGTGCCTAGCTGTCCTTCGCCAGGTCTTCGTATCCTGGCATTCCTTGGCCAGGTGCCTAGCAGTCCTTCGCTAGGTCTTTGTATCCTGACATTCCTTCGCCAGGTGCCTAGCAGTCCTTCGCTAGGGCTTTGTATCCTGGCATTCCTTCGCCAGGTGCCTAGCAGTCCTTCGCTAGGGCTTTGCCTGCACACTTGAGTAACATGTTAGATAAAGATTATACCTTAACTTTTGAACCCTGTTGCCATTATCAAAACACAGGTTTGACTTGGGTGCTCTCGGCACCAACAATCTCCCCCTTTTTGATTTATGGCAACCCTGGTTCAAAAAGTTAAGTTAATCAGAACAAGTGAATTGAAATTTTGTTCCCTCCCCCTGGAAGGAATATCCCCCTAGATTTTTCAAAAGTTCGTGGGGTTTTTTGAAAATAAATTCTAAGTCTAAAGTTGGAATAATTTTCAACAGAGCCTTTAAAGATATATTTTCCAAAAATAGCTTGTAGGAAAATTTGAATACTTAGAAGACTTAAGTTTAAGTGCTTAGAGAAATTTTGAAAATTTAAGTTCGAGTACTTAGAAAAATTTGAAAATTTCAGTTCGAAGTACTTAGAAGAAATTTGAAAATTTTAGTTTTAAGTACTTAGGAAAATTTGAAAAATTTAGTTTCAAGTACTTAGAAATTTTTTTTTAAATACTTAAAAAACTTAGTACTTTTTGAATAAAGGATAGAGTTTGATTTTTGGTTAAAAAACTTAGTGCTTTTTGAATAAGGATAGAGTAAAAATTTAAACTCTGATACCAAAAATTTAAACTCTTTCCTTTCCTATCTCTCCCCCTTTGCCATATATCAAAAACAAATAAATATAGCAAAAACAGGATAAATAAATTGCATAAGAAATAATAGATTGCATAATTTGCTGTACTGAGCCAATTCAGGATATGAACTAAACCAAATCAGTTTCAATTTTCTCTGTTAGGGTCCTGTCTAACCCAATTAGCTACTTACTAATTGTTATAAACAGTAGTTTTTGCTAGGGTTAGTCAAGTTAAGTGTTCTGTTCAAGTTAGATTTTCTAAACTTGACCCTTAACTTGATTACTGTGTAGGATGTATTTAGTGCCCCAATTACTGCAGATGCACTGACTTAAAGCATCTTGAATTAAGGCAAAGACCTAGGCATCTCAACCCATTCTAGGTTATCAATCAAAAGTACCTTAAGGTGCTTGTGAGATGCTGGCTTCTAAATCTATAGGTGCATGCATTTCTAGGGTTAGGGCCTAGGCCAAGTCCATTTGCAAAAAATGCCCTAGTTTTGAAGGGGGTAGTTTTTAAAATAAAACTAAGTCGAAAATTTTATTTTTCAAACCTTTTCAAAACTAAGTAAAAGTTGATTTTGAAAGCATTAAAAACTACTTTTAAAACTGATTTTGAAATGGACAAAGTAGTAAGAAAACCAAAAAAAAAACTATTCTATCAAGCATAGTCCTAACTGTCTTCTTAGTGAGCTGAACTCAGATTCAGGTAAGGGTTTGGTGAATATGTCAGCTAAGTTGGATTTAGAGTCTACATGCTTAAGGACTATCTCACCCCTGGCTACATGATCTCTTACAAAGTGGTGTTTAACTTCTATGTGTTTAGTTCTGGAATGTTGGATTGGGTTCTTAGTCAGGTTGATTGAGATAATATTGTCAATGCAGACCTGAGTTTGATTGTAGTCAAGCTGGAAGTCTTTGAGAGTGTGCATCATCCATAAGAGTTGTGTCACACACTCTCCTAAAGCTACATATTCAGCTTCAGTTGTGGATAGAGCTACACAGTGTTGTTTTCTGCTGCACCAACTTACTAGGCTATTTCCTAATAGTTGGCAGCTTCCACTTGTGCTCTTTCTATCTAATTTACAACCAGTATAGTCAGAATCCGAGTATCCTGACAAATCAAAGGTTGAGGTTCTAAGATACCAAATCCCTACATTTAGGGTGCCCTTTATATATCTTAGTATTCTTTTTAGGGCTGCTAAGTGCGTTTCCTTAGCACAGGTTTGGTATCTAGCACATATCCCTACAGCAAAAAGAATATCAGGTCTACTGGCTGTAAGGTACAGTAGACTACCTATCATACTTCTATAGAGTTTAAGGTCTACTGGTTTACCATCAGGGTCACTATCTATTTTTATATTAGTGGTCATGGGGGTACTTATGCTTTTAGAGTTATCCATTTTAAATTTCTTTATTAACTCTTTAGCATATTTGGATTGATGGACGTAGTTTCCATCTCTAGTTTGTTTAATTTGTAAGCCTAGGAAAAAGTTAAGCTCACCAACTAAGCTCATTTCAAATTCATTTTCCATTATCTTAACAAATTCTTTTAGAAAGTTTGAGTTGGTGGATCCAAAGATTATGTCATCTACGTAGATTTGGGCAATAAATATATCTTTTCCTAGGGTTTTAATAAATAAGATTGAGTCAATTTGTCCTTGTTTAAATTCTTTAGAAATTAAGTAAGTTGATAAGCGTTCATACCAGGCCCTAGGTGCTTGTTTTAGTCCATATAGTGCTTTAGTAAGTTTGTAAACGTGGTCAGGTCTTTCTAAGTCCTCAAACTCAGGGGGTTGTCCTACATAAACTTCTTCTTTAATAAATCCATTTAGAAAGGCTGACTTTACATCCATTTGGTATAGCTTAAATCCTTTATGGGATGCAAAGGCTAGTAACATCCTAATGGACTCAAGTCTAGCTACTGGGGCATATGTTTCGTCATAATCTAATCCTTCTACTTGGCTGAATCCCTTCGCTACTAAGCGGGCTTTATTTCTGACTATTTCTCCTTGATCATTTAGCTTATTCCTGAAAACACTTAGTGTCAATGACGGATTTGCCTTCAGGTTTAGGCACTAATTCCCAGACTTGGTTCCTCTCAAATTGGGCTAATTCTTCTTGCATAGCTATGATCCAATCAGGATCAGGTAGGGCTTCATCTATAGTCTTAGGTTCTATTTTTGAAATCATTGCTATTTGACTAAGGTTTCTATAGGAGGATCTAGTCCTGACTCCTAGAGTTGGATCACCCACAATTTGATCGGATGAGTGACTGAGTCTGGGTTTCTTAGTTTTTCTAGAACTTGGTTCAGCCTCAGGTTCGGCTGGTCAGTTTGATTCAACTCTTTGAGCTGGTTCAATTATTGGTTCGACACTTGGTTCATTTGACTCACTAGTTGGTTCAATAGTTAGTTCGTTTATGGGTTCAATTAGGGATTCACCAATTTGTTGATTATCTTTTTGATCAGTGTTTGATGAAGTTAGATTTGGATTTGAGTTAATTTCTTCATCAAATATTAGGTTGGTTGTTTCTTCGATTTTCTTGGTTTGGTTGTTGTAAACCCTATAGGCTCTACTTGTTGTTGAATATCCTAGGAAGATGCCTGGGGTTAACTTGGACTGGAATTTTCATAAGTAGTCTTTGGTGTTTAGGATATGGACTTTACATCCAAAGACCCTTAGGTAGTGTAGATTTGGAAGTCTATGGTAATAAAGTTCATAGAGTGTTTTGTTGTGTCGCTTGTTAATTAGGACCCTATTTTGGATGTAGCAAGCCGTACTAATTGCTTCTGCCCAATATTGGTTAGCTAAGTTAAATTCATTGAGTATAGCCCTAGCGGCTTCCTGTAGAGTTCTATTTTTTCTTTCGACTATCCCATTCTGTTGGGGGGTTCTAGGACACGAAAATTCATGTATGTATCCATTTACCTTACAGAATTCCTCGAACCGTTGATTTTCAAATTCTCCCCCGTGGTCACTCCTAAGTCTTTTGATTTTAGTATCGTTTTGATTTTCAATTAACTTACAGAATTCATTAAAAAGGTTTAGGGTTTCATCTTTGGTCTTTAGAAACCTAACCCAGGTAAACCTTGAGTAATCATCAACTATTACTAAGCAGTACCGGTTTCCGCTTAGTGACTTGGCTCCATGTGAATCAAATAGGTCAAGGTGCAGGAGCTCAAGTGTGATTTGAGTTAGATCAGATTGAATTAGTTTGTGATTAGATCTAGTTTGTTTACCTTGATTGCATGATTCACATATTAAGTTTTCATGGTTTTTAATTTTGGGAATACCTTTAATTAGGCCAAGTTGGGTGATTTTTGAGATAATTCTTAGGTTAGTGAGACCTAGTCTCCTATGCCAGAGATTTGATTGTTCTAACTGAGTTAACATGCATTTGGGTACTAGGGGAAGGTTTATAGTGTAAACATTGTTTTTCCTAGTGCCCTTAAGCATGATTTTTGAGTCTTGTACGTTTCTAATCAGGTAGTTAGAATTATTGAAGGTGACTATATAACCAGAATCACATAACTGACTTATGCTAAGCAAGTTAAAATTGACGTTTTCAACCAAAAGAACTTTCTTAATAACAAAGTCAGATTTAAGTTCAATATTACCTAACCCAATTACCTTTAGTGTAGCATTGTTGCCAAATGCCAGTGAGCCTAGGTTCTTGAACTTGAGTTTGGTGAATTTCAATTTATCTCCAGTCATGTGTCTGGAGCAGCCGCTATCCAACATCCATTGGTCCAAATCTTTATGTTCCTACACATAAAGAGTTATGTTGATTTGGATCCAATTAGAGTCAGGAATAGCTTAAATTGATTTTCACTGCCTAGTCTGTCTCATCCAAATCTAGGATTTTCAATCACGTTAGCCTTACAGGTTTTGTGAGACATGTTTTGATGAGTAAGGTTATTTTAAAAAATAATGATTTATTTTGAAAAACTTAACTTAATTTTGAAAACAATTGAATTTATTTTGAAAAGAATGTTTAAATCTACAACTAACTGAAAATTTGTGTTAGATTCGAATTTGACAAAGAATAATTTGAATTTGAATTTCAAAAATTGGCTTCCAAGTCTTGGCGAGGTACTAAGCCTTCTTTGGCCGTAGCCTTATTGGATCATCAACCCTTTCCTTGACAAAGCCTTTTAATGAAATTTCATTTTCAAAATTAATCTTTGAAAAATTCTGGTCTAACTAGTTTGGGTCTTAGATCGGTAGCTTCGGCTAGTTTCACCAGTCTAAAGAGACCAAGTATATTTGACCTTATTAGAATTGGTTTCCCTAACGTACTATCATCTCACCGCCACCCAATACTATGTTGTTCAAATTTCAGTTAAGTTTGTTCAGTCCTTACACTAACCATTCCTAAGTCTAAGCATGGTAAATTGCAGAAATTAAATAAACAATCAACCAAGCGATTTGCAATCAAGAATTAAATTCTATCTAACAATAAATATAGTTTTTAATTTGGCTCCCCCTGGACTAAAGTCACGGTAATGGTTAGGCAAGATGTGAATCTTGTCCTTGGGGATCCAATATTGATTTGATCCAGTTTGTTTGTTCAGACATAGTTTGGGTACCCATGCCTGAACTTTAGGTCTAGACTGGTTCAGTACAGCAAAGTAGGATCTTTGTCTAGATTCGGTTCTATAGCCTAGTCCGGATCGATTTAGAACGGACTTCTGTTTTCCAAGAATCATGTCAAGACCCTTGGAACCAGAAGTAAATCGTTCTAAAGCTGATCTAAGATCCTTAACCTGAGTTTTCAGGGAGGAATTCTCTTTCTCAAGTTTTTCAACTTGATTAGAGGTTCCTTCTTGAACCTTCTCAGTTAAGGGTTTAGAGTCAGATAAGATATTAATTCATTTAATCGACTCGGAGTTTAGCTTTCGCCAAATCTCGAGAAAGATAAGATATTAATTCATTTAATTGACTTCTAGTAAATCCACTTACCTTGATTTCGCCGTCCTCTGAAAATGTCAGTCTGCCGTCGTCCTGTTCTGATTCTGACTTGGTCTCGACTTCTTCTGAGGCGGTTAGTGCGAGTAGGTTCGATTGTGGGACCTCTTCTTCTTCGGAGGAGGAGGACTCGTCCCACGTTGCTTGAAGTGCTTTCTTCTTCCTTGTCTTCTTTGCTTCCTTCAAGTTAGGGCATTCGGTCTTATAGTGGCCCTTCTTCTTGCACTCATAACAGGTTACGTTGGGCTTGCTCTTTTCATTTGCGGGTTCAGCTGGTTCATCTTTTCTTCGGCTGACTTTCCTTCTGTTGGTTTGGTTCTTCAATTCCTTGTAGTAGTTTCTTGCCAGTCGGACCAGCTTTGGTCGATCTCCTTCATCTTCAGAGTCTGAGTCTGATTCAGACTCAGGTGTTGGTTGTGGTTTCTTCTTGGATTTCTTTTCAGATTTACCTGCAATAAAGGCAATGCCTTTCTCGGCCAGGGTGCAGTTAGTCTGCTCATGTAATTCTAATTCAGAAAATAATTCATCTAACTTAATTTTTGAGAGGTCCCTTGAAACCTTGTATGCATCTACCATAGATGCCCACAAGGTGTTTCTTGGGAAAGCATTTAAAGCGTACCTTATTAGATCACGGTTTTCTACCTTGTGACCGATGGTGTGCAGTCCGTTCATTAGTTCCTGGATTCGGGCGTGAAGCTGAGCTGCTGTTTCGTTGTCGGTCATTTTGATTGTATACAGCTTGTTCAGGAGCAAATCTCTCTTGCTGATCCGAGTGTCTGATGTTCCTTCGTGCAGCTCGATCAGTTTCTCCCACAGCTCCTTGGCACTGTTGAAAGGACCCACCCGGTTCAGCTCTTCCTTTATTAAGCCGCATTGGAGGGTCTAGGTCGCCTTTGCATCCGCTTCAATTTTCTGTTTCAGAGCGGTGTCCCACTCTGTGTAGATTTGAGGTACTCCTTCAGCATTTTTCGGAATCTCCAGTCCGGACTGGATGATTATCCACATGTCCACCTGAGTTTTTAGGTGGACCTCCATTCTACTCTTCCAGTAGGAGAAGTCCTCCCCACTGAAGATAGGTGGTCTTGCGGTGCTGAAGCCTTCTTGCATGGCCATTTTATCTGGAAAAAATAAACCAAAAAAAAGAAAGAAAATATCCCAAGACTTGGTCTTGGATTAGTAGTGCGGGATAAAAAGAAATAATTATCGAGGGGTGTTGCACCAACCTCGATTAACGAGAAAACTTCGAAAAAGTAATAAAAAAAATTCGAAAAAATTCTCAAACTGGTGGTTGCACCAAATTTGAGCTTCCCTGCTCTGATACCACTTGTTGGATTGAGAGAAACGATAGAGGGGGGGGTGAATATCGTAAAACGTTCAGATTAATAAGTTAGAGAAATTACGCAGCGGAAATTTAAATCAAACACGCAAACACCAAGTTTTTTACTTGGTTCGAAGTCGCGGTCGGCTCCTACTCCAAGGCCCACGGTCGTTGACCGTTTTCTGCGGACAATTCTATATTTTCGCAAAACCAGTTTACAAGATTGAATTACAAGTATAGTAATGTAAACTTTAAAGAAAGCTCTTTGTTACCGACGTCCGGTGTAGATTGAATTTTCGGAGCGGAGGGACGTCGTCGGCGCTTGTATCTCGAGTTGGGAGGTTTCCAAAGCAGAGCGCGGGAGTAGAAGAGCGTAGAAGCATTGAAAGAATTGTTGTTCGAAGCCTTGGGGTCGAGGGCCTATTTATAGCCCCTGGGGGCGCCCGGGACGTCGAGGGCGCCCCCCACGTGTCGGCCGATCCGATTTCCACTCGGTCAGCTATGATCCCTTCAAACTCGGGATCAGATCTTGACGGGGGCGCCCGGGTTGACCGGGTCAACTCTATCCCTTGGCTTCGCTGGCTTCTGCTTCGTTGGCTTGCACTGGGGGGGGGGGGGGGGCGCCCGGGACGCTGGGGGCGCCCGGGAGCATGGGGGGCGCCCCGCCCATGAGTTGTCGAAGCCTGCCTTTGCTTCTTGTGTTTTGTGTTCACCTTGGGGGCGCCCGGGACACTCCGGGCGCCCTGGTCAGCTGCTGCCTCATTCCTTTGAGGCTCTCTGAGCTGCAGACACTCGTTCCTTCGGTCCTGCATCCAGGGTTAGTCCAAAACAACATAAAGCAATAAGATGTTAGTTTATACAGCCTTAGCTGTCTTGGTTCTGACTTTGGGCCTCCCAAATGGAGCCCTAGGTCGAACCGACGCCTACTGTTCCCTCGACGGGGAGCACGTCCTCACCTACTCCTCTCAGGAGAATTTACCTGATGCCAACCGGCTCCTCTGGTTGGACTTTTGCCTAGCGGTCCTTGGCCAGGTCTTGGATACCAAGCTGTCCTTCGCCCGGTGCCTAGCATTCCTTCTCCAGGTCTTCAATCCCAAGCTGTCCTTCGCCTGGTGCCTAGCTGTCCTTCGCCAGGTCTTCGTATCCTGACATTCCTTGGCCAGGTGCCTAGCAGTCCTTCGCTAGGTCTTTGTATCCTGGCATTCCTTCGCCAGGTGCCTAGCAGTCCTTCGCTAGGGCTTTGCCTGCACACTTGAGTAACATGTTAGATAAACATTATACCTTAACTTTTGAACCCTGTTGCCATTATCAAAACACAGGTTTGACTTGGGTGCTCTCAGCACCAACAACGCTCGTTTAAGGGGGAGTTGTTTAAACTTAATAACCATACCATTTTCGGTGTTTGACAAAGGGGGAGAGATTGGTTAGTTAAGTTTAGGGTTAATACGAATATAACTATTGTAGGGGGAGGACTCTGATTCCCTTGCAATAGTGAAATTTGATTTCATTTGACTTATGATACCTAAACTTAGAATCGAGTTGTCAAACAACAAAAAGGGAGAGATTGATGATGCAGTCTGACCTGATTGTTGTTTTGGTGTTGACACCGATTTATGATTTGGTGAGTATGATAAGATTGGCTTAAGTCCTGGTCGGGGGCTGGGCACGAGTTCCGGTGAGTGAAACCGGGTGACGGAAACTCCGGTGAGTGAAGTCGGGTGACGGAAACCCCGGTGAGTGTAGCCGGGTCCTGGTGAGTGTAGCCGAGTCCCGGTGAGTGTAGCCGGGTCCTGGTGAGTGAAGCCGGGTGACGAAAACCCCGGTGAGTGAAGCTGGGTCCTAATGTGTGAAGCTAGGTGGAAGGAAACCCCGGAAAGTGAAGCCAGGTCCTAGCGAGTGAAGCTAGGTGAAGGATACCCTGGTGAGTGAAGCCAGGTCCGAGCGAGGGAAGCTAGGTTGAACAAAGTCTCGGTGAGTGAAGCTGGGCACGAAGTCTTGGTCCGGGGGACTGAGCATTGAGTGTACTGGTCGGAGAGGGCACGTGAGCTCTTTCTCCGGGACCAGAATGAGTTAGAGAAGGCAAGGGAGCCTGTTTTCTGAACTTAGGGTCGAAATGGTCGGAGCTGGATCGGTCTGTAGTCCGATCAGGGAGTTGGCACTAACCCTACGGTTGTGGATCGGTCTGGAGTCCGATCAGGGAGTTGGCACTAACTCCTGCGGTTGTGGATCGGGGTCTGGTGACCGATCCAGGGTGTCTGATCGTTCTGGTGAACGATCAGAAAGAGAACAGAAACCTTCTATGTGGTTTCTGATCAGTCTGGTGAACGATTAGAAAGAGAACAGAGAGAACAAAAGGTTAGGTAGAAGACCCTGATCGGTCTACGGACCGATCAAGGCATGCCTAGGACGATCAGGCAGGAGCCTGATCGGTCGGGCTCTAGCATGATCGGTCAGCTTGACCGATCAGGCCTCGAGCTTGATCGGTCAAGTGACCGATCAAGGCATCTTGGCTTGTATCCAATGACTTTCTGTGTGGTCTCTGATCGGTCTGGGGAACGATCAGAAAGGGACCAGAAGGTCAGGTAGAAGACCCTGATCGGTCTCCGGACCGATTAGGGCATGACTGGACCAATCAGGCAGGAGGCTCTAGCCTGATTGGTCTGCTTGACCGATCAAGGCTCGAGCTTGATCTGTCAAGTGATCGATCAGGGTTGGTCTGAAATCCCTTGGCTGACTTCCAGGAAGTTTGGTCTTCCTTATGATCGGTCAGTGGATCGATCCTTGTTCTCTGATCGGTCATGGTGATCGATCAGAGCTTCACTGGATCGATCAGGCAGGAGCTTGATCGATCAGGCCCTTCACTGATCGGTCTGGTGACCGATCAGTGTCTGATCACTTTAATTTGAATCGTTGTCAGACTTCTGATTTTGCTTTGATTTCATTCTGATACCTACTGATTTCTTTTTGATTTGCTATGCTAATCCTCTGATGAGTGTGCAGGTAATACAGGGATGACACAAACCAAGAAGGAGGGTCAATTGGCGACTTTCTCTTCGGGCAGGTTTGTCTATTTTCCATTCGCAGGATTCAATGGCTTCTGGCGCGGGCTGGCAACTGTCTGGCGGGAGCTGGCGACTGACTTGAGGCTCGGCTGAAGAGGTTTCAGTGGACTGAGCCCAGTAGAAGTCAGTAGGTCAATGATGACGGAGTTGTGTTCAGTGGTTGCAGACGCGCGGAGAGAAGGCTGGCGAAGAAGAGAGGTAGAACTTTGAACCATTGAGAACGTTGCGAGTCGACCAGCAGGCAGACACGAAGAGCTGAAGGTTCTTGCGTTGGTTGTGCTGTGCTGTGCTCGGTGAAGTGTTCTCTTCTTTGTGCTTTGCTCGCGCTCTGTAAGATTCCTCAAGTCTCTGTGCTTAATCATATATTCTTGAGACTGTTGCGGAGAGGTTTCTCCACCGAGAAGGAGATTGTTTAATCCTGATTTCCAGGGCTTGATCTGCCGACGATCAAGGGATCGCCCACCTCACGGGCACGCCAAGGAGTAAGGGTATGTTATCCTCGAACCTTGTAAACCCTCCTTGTTAGCGACTGGTTTATCTCTGTCTTTCTGTCAGCATATTCTTTCTGTTTGGGTTGTTTTTGTTTCTGTCTATTTGTCTTCCGCTGCTAACCCTAATCGCAGAAACGAAAAAGAGCCAAGGTTTTAAGTGTCTGGCTATTCACACCCCCCTCTCTAGCCATCCAAGATCCAACAAGTGGTATCAGAGCCTGGGGCTCTTTCCAACAGTCTAACACCCGAAGTGCATACAAGGATGGCCTTGAGAGAAGGATTCAACACCAATAGACCCCCTTTCTTCGATGGAGTTGTCTTCCAATACTGGAGGTCAAGGATGGAATACTACCTGAAGACAGATATTGGTATGTGGTTCTCTGTGAAGGAGGGATTCACCCCTCCAAAAGACGCCTAGGGAAAAGAGCTTGACTCATCAAGATGGTCTGCCGAACAAACCCGGAAGGGAGAAGCTGATGCAAAGGCGGTGGTCAGCCTGCAATGTGGAATGACCAAGGAGCAGTTGATCAAAGTTGGTCCTTTCACCAGTGCCAAGGACCTATGGAACAAGCTCATTGAGTTTCATGAAGGCACACGTGATTCACGAATAGCAAAGAAGGACCTCTTCCTCAACCAACTCCAAAACCTCTCCATGAAGGAAAGTGAAACGGTAAGTGAACTCCATGGATGATTCAAGGAGATTCTCAATGGACTGCATTCCATCGATGAGAAGGTCGAGAATCGCGACCTTGTAAGGTATGTACTTAAATCGTTTCCTAGGAATGCCTTGTGGTCATCCATGGTGGATGCCTACAAGGTATCCAAGGACTTGTCTATTGTTAAGTTAGATGACTTCTTTTGTGAAATGGAATTACACGATATCGCTAACAAAGGCCCCAAGGAGAAGGGGATTGCTCTTGTGGCAGGGGACAAGGCAAAGAAGAAGAAAGAAAAGAAGAAGGAGAAGGAGATATCATCTTCGTCATCCGAATCCGAGGAGAAGGAGGTTTCATCTTCATCACTGAGTATTAGATATTACAGTGATTAACACTAGTGCTACTGGGAGATTGTTAGTAGGAGCCCTAGAGTCAATTATGTGATGATTGACTAGGGACTTTTTGTATCATATTCTATCATTAATCAAGGCATGTTTGGTTATTATACTTACTTTATACTTGTGCCAAATAACTAAATATAATAATGTCCTTGGATAGTATGTTTTTATCTACATCATATCGATTGGTTGAATCGATAGTGAGATAATGTAGAGAACACTACACTAAATTATTCCTAGTCAAGGATTAATATTCAAGGACAATATTAATGCATGGAGACTAGCATGTAGGTCAATCGATGATTTGAGCTCACAAGTCATGGATATGTGATATCAAGTTGACACATGGGTATACATTAGAGAATGTGTACTGAATTGACCCACCATGAGAAAGTTTCATAGATTGTCATATGAGTGTCATAAACTTTCTCATGTAACTATTAGTATGAATAGTCCTAAAACCTGAAGTCACTACGGTTCCCTACATGAGGAGTTATATAATTTGGTATCGTCAAACGTCATCCGTAACAGGGTGGACTATAAAGGTGATCACTGTGTATATAATGAATTATGCGGAGGAATGTGAGTGATGTAGATGGGATCTATCCTTCCCATATGACGGGAGTAATATCTGTGGGCCCCTTGATCCAGTAGGACTGCTAAAACACATGGTCATGCTCAAATGAGTCAATATGAGATATTGAGCTCATTTGTTTGAGTCTACTTGGAGATCAAGAAACACAAAGGTTGATCAAGAATGACACAGTCTATGTCTCATTGGTCAATCTCGATATCGAGGATAGAAGGACAAGGTCATACATTGTCATAGTCACAGAGGTTAAGTCGGATCTCGATTTTCTTGTTACTTGGGTAGCAATGATGCATTGCTAAATGCCGCTCATTGCTTATGTGTCTAAAGCGGTTTAGACACATTCCCAACGTTACAAGAACCTATTGGGTCACACACTAAGGACGCGATGCTTCGGAGATTGATTGATCTTAGTTTGACTAAGATTTGATCCAAATTGGATTGATTGAGTTAGACTCAAGTAAATCCAATTGGATTATGGGATTGAGATCTAATTTGAGTTAGATTCATTTAGATTAGACTCAACCACATTTGGATGAGGTATTAATTCATTAAAGTGTTTAATGAATTAATAATAAAAGAAGAAGAAAAGATTCTCTTCATTGAATGGAGAGTAGTTGGAGAGTTACATAAGAAGATGTGCTCTTTATTGGCTTTAATGAAGGGAAGCTAAAGGGACAAAAACTCTTCATATTCATAGGATGAGTATAAAAGAGTTTTCTTATCATTTTGGATGAGGCTAAGTCATTTTTCTTCTTCTCTTCCTCCTCTTCTCCCTCTTTGGCCGAAACCTACATTTGGGTTCTTGGTGTTTTTGTGAACTACCTCAAGTTGCTAGCACAACTAAGATAGTTCTTCTCCGAAGTTGGGATATCGTGTTTGTGTGGATACGCATAGAGGCACGGACACTTGAACGTGCAAGAGACCAGGGGGCACTTGGACGAGCGGGATAAATGCAAGGGCATGCTCTAAATGTATACACTTTAGATAGAGCTATTATATAGATGAATTGAGTACGAGTTTTCTTTCGCATGGATCGCTCGAGGGATCTTGTTTCCGTTGCGTTTTTTTGTTTATGTCGCCGGGAGATCTCTACACCCTCGTGGGAATTCATTGGCACTAGAGATGATGAGATTTCTATTATCTCTGCACTTCAAGCCCAGAAGCTTATATCGCACGGATGTCAGGATTTTCTATTGTCATTGATTAGCACTGATGATAGTAGTAGCCCTCAGCTCTCGGATGTTCCAATGGTCCGAGAATTTCCAGACGTATTTCCAGAGGAGCTTCCTGTTTTGCCTCCCAAAAGGCAAGTTGATTTTATGATCGAGTTGATTCCGAGGACTGCGCCGACATCAAAGGTTCCGTATCGTATGTCGGCTAAGGAGTTGGACGAGCTACAGGTCCAGCTTTAAGAGTTGCTTGACAGGGGATTAATTCGTCCTAGCGTATCTCCATGGGGTTCGCTAGTTCTGTTCATCAAGAAGAAGGATGATTATATGAGGTTATGCATCGATTACAGGTAGTTGAATGCAGTGACTATTAAGAACAAATATCCCCTGCCTCGTATTGAAAACTTGTTTGATCAACTGAAGGATACCTCAGTGTATTCTAAGATTGATTTGCGGTCAGGATATCACCAGTTGAGAATCAGAGATTCAGATATCCAGAAGACAACTTTCCTCATCCGGTACAGACATTATGAGTTTTTAGTAATGTCATTTGGGCTTACCAATGCTCCTACAGTATTCATGGATCTGATGAATCGGGTCTTTATGGAGTATTTGGATCAGTTCGTTATTGTTTTCATCGATGACATCCTGATTTACTCCCATTCCGAGGAGGAACATGCGCGCCATCTTCGCATCGTTCTGGAGACGCTCCGACGGGAGCAGCTGTATGCGAAGTTTAGCAAGTGTGCTTTCTAGTTGTCTTCTGTGGGTTTTCTCGAACACGTTGCTTCCAGTAGAGGTATCTCCGTAGATCCCCAGAAGATCGAGGTTGTCACCAGTTGGGAGTAGCCTAAGTCAGTTCAGGAGGTGCGCAGTTTTCTCGGATTGGCTGGTTATTATCGACGATTTGTTGAGGGATTTTCCAGCATCGCTTCACCGTTGACACGTCTAACCAGAAAAAGCGTGAAATTTGTTTAGATAGACGCTTGTGAGACCAGTTTTCAGGAGCTCAAACGATGATTGGTGTCTACGCCTGTATTGGTGTTACCTTCAGTCGAGGACGGTTTCATACTCTATACTGACGCATCACATCAAGGTTTGGGTGCAGTTTGATGCAGCATGACGGGTAGTCTCTTATGCTTCTCGTTAGCTGAAGGAGCATGAGAAGAACTATCCAGTTCATGACTTAGAGCTTGCAGCCAATATTTTTGCCCTAAAGATATGGAGACATCATCTCTACGACATCACGTTTGAGATTTTCACGGATCACAAGAGTCTCAAGTATTTATTCACTCAGAAGAGCTGAATCTTCGTCAGAGGAGATGGATGTAATTCTTGAAGGATTATGACTGTACTATTAGCTACCATGCAGGGAAAGCTAATGTAGTTGTAGATGCACTGAGCAGAAAATCCTGGAGTGTTTTGGCTTGTCACCGGGTTATGGTCACAGACTTAGTTCAGAGCTTCTTAGACTAGAGGAGCAGTGTCAGACAGAGAAAGGTTGTTGGTGACTATGGTTGCTCAGTCTTCGATCAGGACGAGGATCAGAGAGGCTCAGGCCAGTGATCAACATCTGCAGTTCCTAGGCAGCCGGATAGCCTCAGAGCAATAGACTGACTTTACACGAGATGACGGGGGTATTCTATATTTCCGTGGGAGATTGTGCGTACCTAAGTCACATCTGGTCATAGAGGAGTTGCTTTAGGAGGCTCATCGATCTCGGTTTGCTATACATCCAGGTGGAACCCGTATGTACCGAGATTTGAGAAGTTCCTACTGGTGGAACGGTATGAAGAAAGACATCGCGAATTTTGTAGCTAGATGTCTAGTGTGCCAGCAGGTCAAGGCTGAGTATTAGAAACCTGCTGGAATACTTCAGAAGATCCCTATTCCTGAGTGGAAATGGGAGCACATTACTATGGATTTCATTGTGGGATTACTGAGGTCTCGGAGAAGACACGATGCGATTTGGGTGATCGTTGATCGATACCAAATCCACTCATTTGTTGGGGATTCAGAGGGCAGATTCACTGGACAAGCTGGCAGAGTTGTACTGCCGTGAGATTATCAGATTACATGGTATTCCTCTGAGCATCATATCAGACAGAGACCCGCGTTTCACTTCGCGGTTTTGGCAGAGTTTGCAGCAGGCCATGGGTACAGAGCTTCGGTTCAGTACAGCCTTTCATCCGCAGACAGACGGATAGTCAGAGCATACCATTCAGACGCTAGAGGATTTATTGAGATCCTGCATTATGAACTTTGGAGGCAACTAGGAGGATCACCTGCATTTGGTTGAGTTTGCCTATAATAATAGCTATCATTCGGCTATTCAGATGGCTCCCTTCGAGGCGTTGTATGGTAGAGCTTACAGGACACCCACCCTCTGGGAGGAGGTTGGGGAATCTTAGTTGCTAGGTGATAGATACCATTTTTTTGATTATTTTAATTGCTAAAATCCATGTTTGACTTATGTTTTTATTGTTTAATTGTGAAATTGCCCTAGGTTTTAGAACTTACTCTTATTTTGGACTTAATTGCAAATTTGCATTAAATTGGATTATTTGGCCACTAATTTTCTGATATATTTTTGTAGGCACCAAAGGTTCAAGGACTTAGGGCATATTGGGTCAAACTTGAGTCGGAAGTGAACCGGATCAAATTATCAAGCTTACGATTAATCCGGGCCGTCCGATTCAAGAGCGGCTAGATCTGAGCCATCCGGGACCATCTGAAGCAATCCGAGCTAGGGTTAGGGTTGATCAAGCACTATGATCAAGATCTGAAGGTTTCATCCAAATCAGAGCTCAATCAACCGTTGGATCAAGCTCGGAGGGCTCTAGATCGTCCATTCAAAGACTAAGTTGATCTGGACCATCCGTTGCAAATCTGGAGGATCCGAGCTACCACAAGGCAGATCCTGACCCCAGATCATCATCATCAAAGTTTGGCTCCAATCAGAGCAAGATCAGCCGTTGGATTTCCTCAAATCAATCACAGCCATCCATTGCTAATGTATTTAATCAAAAATTCCCAGCCTTCCTTCCTCGTCGCGTTTCCTCGCCGCAACACCTTCTTCTTCGTTTCTTTGCATTTTCTTCAGCTTTTTCTTCATTTAAGGGGCGCGACCCCTCAATTCTTCATCTAGATCAAGATTTGGATCATTGGGGATAGCTAGGGTGGAGAATTTAGCTCAGATTTCATCCGGACAGAGTTTGTTTGAGGGTTTCGACATCTCTACTAACCAATCACTTGTTTCTCGTCCACAAGCCAATTCCGATCGTTTGAGCTGCTTGTAGGGGTTCTTAGGTGAGCTCAGATGTTCTTCAACTCATCATCGCAAGCCATCCATCGAGATACAAGAGATTGGACTGGAAAATTCCAGCCGAGTGTAGTTTGAGCAAATTCCATCAATCCAAGCTGCGCTCCACTGATTTGCTGAGCCTAGGGGTTCGAAGCCAGCTCTTGCTTGACGACCAAGAAGATCTTGAGCTCGTGAAGGGTTGAGGATTAGTTTTTCTTAGTTAATTTTCCTGTTTTAGTTGTAATTTTGAATTCTGCTGTAGTTTCATTATTGCACATTCTAATTCAGCTGCTGTAATTTACTTGTAAGGATTGTTTCTTTCCCAATTCGAGGCTAATCCTTGAGTGACAGCAAGGGTTTCTTGAGTTGAGAAGAGAGATTTAGTTTACTTAGTCAATTTCCATTGTGTTAGTGTAATTTTCGATTCCTTCTTCTTGTTCTGTTTTTTGATTATCGATTCAGCCACCTAGTTTCAGTTTCTGAATTCATTTGCTGTTTAATTAGGTTTAATTTGGCAAGTAGTTAGTTAGTGAACTTATTTAGTGAACATTAGTTTGAGATTTCAGTTCATTTCCTGTCAAATTCCTTGCGTATCAAATTGTCAAGCTTTTCTCTGATTTCAGTTTGCGTATCAGTGTATTTTCAGCAGTCTCAGTTCAGCAATTTTGAGAGTGTATCAGTTTCAGCAATCAGCACTGATTTGGATCACGTTTAACATATCTTGTAGTGTACTTTGAGCTCGAATTCAGCATGCATTGTTAGTTTCATGCTCATTGATCAGTTACTGCATTTCTGCAGTTACATGCTTAAGTTTATCCTTAACTTCTGCGTATCAAATTTTTTCCATATCTGAATCTTGTCTCAAGTAGGTGCTAATTCTTCTCCTGCATTTACACATTAAAGCTGATTTCTTTTACAAAGATTTAGCATCAATTTTTGTGGTTAGTATCAGCAGGTTTGTATCAAATTCATTTCCGCAGTTCAGTTTGAGATCTGTATCATTTTAATTCTGCAATGCTTAATTTGTAGTTGCTGAATCTTGTACCAGTTTGACTTCATTTGAAGTCAGTTGCTTTGCATTGAATTTGTACTAAGTTCAGAGGGCATTTATGCAGTTAGGCTTAATTGACCTGCATTGGAGCCATTCAGAATTCCAGCCTTGCCTTATCCTGCTTTTGTGCAGTTTTTGAATTGATAAGCATTCCTTTGCTGCATATCTGTAACCTCTGATTTGCTTATCAACTGAATCCTACTCAAGCTGATTGATATCAGCTAGTGCTTTGTAGATCTGTCTCTGAAATTCATGATTCCCTCTCGGCATATTAGATTTTATTGCTTACAAGTATGTATCAAGTAAGATTTCAGTTTGGGTTGTTGTAGCTTGCCTGCGTTCAGCTGGTCTTGAGTTAAATTCCTAACGTTAACCACACCTTTTAGTGTACTCTAGGTGCTTGAAATCAGTAGTCTTTGTATTCAGTTTGTTTCTGAACTATATTGCTTCTTTTTGGCAAATCAGTTTGCATTTCTGCACCTTTGTATCAAGTGAAGTTTTGTCAAAGATTGTGTACCAGTTTGGTTAAAGATTGAACTGCATTCACTTCGTTTGGAGTAACAATTACTGAAGACGTCCTTTGCATTAGTGCTAGTCGAAACCATATTTGATTAGATAACATCTTTGACTTCCAAATTTGACAAGGTTGAATAAGTTGGACAAATTGTCCATTGGTTGAGTTATTGATTGCATTGTGAATTCATTTCGAGTACAAACCAAAACCCAATTACTTATTTGAAACCCCAAAACATAAACGACACATAAATACAAGCTCGAATCACACAACGTCAACTAGCCCCGAGAAAAATATGACCTGTGACCCCTTTACTACGTTTTCATATTTTGATTGCAAAAAGGGTTTCCAGCTTTCATTTATAAATTCATATACATTTAAATTTGAGACCCACATTTGTGACAGTATATTTTGGGCCTGTCAAATTTTTGGCGCCGTTGCCGGGGAAGCAACTAGTTGATTTGTTGATTTTTGCTTGTATGCTTTTGGATATATCATTGGGTTCTATTTTATTTTGCTTTATCTTTTGTATACGGTTACTGCTATTTTTCTTGTTTGTTTTGTGACAGGGCTGTAGGTTCAAAATGTTTTCATCTACTTACCAGCAGCCGTGTCTACAGTTTCAGCAGAACCAACCATTCAATCAGTCAACAAATCAGTTTTTTCAGCCTTTCCAAAATTTTCAGCAAAATCAACCAAATTTCCAGCCACAAATTCAGAGTGGGCAGCCACAATTCCAGGGTTTTGAGCAACCATTTCAGCAATCATATTCGAATTTTCAGCAACCCAATCAGTTTTTTCAGCCACCATTACAACAATTTCATCAACCACAAAATTTCCAGCAGCCTTTTGAAAGTTTTCAGCCCCAAAATAATCAATTTCAGCTTCCACCTCAGCCTTGACTTTGACTCTGAAACTTTTCAGGACCCTTCTAAACTTTTATTTTGTAAGAATATTGCTATTGATGGTCCTAATTTTTCTAATTTGGTTGATACAGGAATGGTTGAGGGAACATGCATGGGAGATGATTCCACAGGTGTAGGGGATTGCACTAAGCCCCAGGGACCACCACAATTACCAGAAAGTGTAGGGACTTGCATGGTGGAAGCAAGAACCCAAGGGTCACCTACTTTAGTTGAGTGTCCACCAGAACTTGAACCTGAAGAGGAGCAATTATTTGACCAGGAGGAGAACACGGATACATCTACTTTTGTAGAACCTTCAGGTATTTTTCAGCACGATCAGGTAAATACTCCTCCTAATTTTTCTGAAAATTGTATTGAGAGACCTCAAACTGATTTTATTGTTTGTGATATACTTAGGGATACATCTCTTGTAGAATTTAATTGTGAAAAATCCCTAGAGGTACCTAGTGTAGAATTTGTTGAAAGTGAAGCATGTTGTGTTACATCAGATGTCAATGCTGAGTGTGAAAATTTTTTAGAAGTGCCTAGTATTGTTGATTATTGTGATGAGTCTCTTGATATATCATATGCTGAAAATAATTGTGAAAAATTCATTGAGGCGCCTAAAATTGATTTCATTGGCTGTAATATATTGCTTGATACATCCTTGGTAGAAAATAATTGTGAAATTTCTATTGAAGTGCCAAGGATTGATTTTATTATTTGTGATGAGTTTTTGGATGCAAATGTCGTAGGAAATAATTGTGAAAAATTTATTGAGGCAACAAGAATTGATTTAATTGGATATGATGCAGTTTTGGATTCATTTCATGCAGAGACTGATATTATTTTATTTCTTTCTGACCCTGCACGCTTGAGAGAGGTATTACATGGTTTTGCAAGGTCACGAAGACTTCAGGAGTGGGTGCTCCATCTGAACAGACTTCAACCTCCTGGAAGGACTTCTAAAAGGCATCAAGAAGGAGGAGTTGATTTTACTCTAATTCGAAGCACTCCACCTCTTACATGGGTCTTGGACCTAAATCGCCTTAGGCCACCAGAGCATTTTTCTGCAAAGTTCAAGTGTGGGGGAGTCCAAATTCTTTCAGCCACCCATGTTCCTCCACTACCACGATGGAGGCTACTTCTGGATCGACTCCGTCCACCAGAAATAAAGGGGAGTTTGTTTCTTTTTGCATTTTCTTTCACTTTTATGACTTCTAGAATTTTCCTTTAAATTGAGTCCTTGCTAATAAATGCATGAGTAGAGTAGACTGCATAGGAGTCATTATAATACCTTGTTATTCCTTTTGTCATTTTTTCTTGCATGCCTAAGAATAAATGTATCCCTCTAGGTTATCCCATAGCATTTTAGAATCTCGTGGAAAATAAATTAAATTTGGTTGTCGAAACTTAAGGTTTGAGCTCATGGATGAAATCTTGGATATTTGAGTACTACTTTGCTTTAGATTCTTAATTGAGGACTTGGGATGAATTATTTTTACCTAGTGAGAATTAGCCTTATATTTGTGATACACATATGTTATTGTACTCTAGAACTTGCTTAGGTTCTTTCAAAATCATATTTCAATGATTGGATCACATCTATAGAGACTAATCACCTTGTTTACCTTTCCATCTCAATTTTGGCAAAAATCATGTCTATTCTATTTGTCTTTCCTTATTTCTAATCTTAAGCCCAATTTTTCTATGGATTTGTTTGCTTGGGATGTTTTCTTGATACTATTTTGCCCGAGACGGACAAAGATTTAAGTGTGGGGGAGTGATTAGTGATTTGGAAGCAATTTTTATCAAGGATGCACTTCATGTAAAAAAAAATTTGCCCAATTGAGTGGAGCTTGGCATCAAGAACAAATGAAGAATTCAGTTATGAATTGAAGATGAAATTGTTTTTCATAGCAATCCGGCTGAAGGAAATTTCTGTGAACTAAACAAGACGAAAAAAAAGAAAATGAAAAGAAATCAATGTGCCAAATTGAGTTGCAAGAAAGGGAAGTGGTCAAAGATTAAAAACAATTGAAGAATCTTGATTATCATTTGAAGATCCAAGGAGGTTTAACCTCAAGTTGAATTCGGTTAAGAATTTGAAATGGAAACAAATGACACAGAAAAAAAATAGAGAAAAGAAGTTGTGTCAAAAAGAGAAAAGAAAAAATCTGCTATTGTGGGTAGGAAATGGATATGGATCAGTAACTTCCAAGGAAGAAGAGCATTCTCCACTATCATTTGATGCCAGATTTGTGATTCTAAATTATAAGCTGACCAGATCTGATCAAGGTAGAGAATCTGTGCAGAATTTGAGCAAAAATCAGAAAACATGGGATCAATGCAGAAAAAAATCTGTGCACACAAGACCTCCACTTGCAAGGCTGCTTAATTTGCAGCTGATAGAGCTGTTCGGCCACCCTGTTAGAAGATGATTGCAGCTGTCCTTTGCTATAGGAATCAGAGCACAATTTGCTAGAAAAAATTACAGCTGTATAAGGTCTGAACAAAGGCTGAAAAGAAGCTGAAAGGAGTGCTGAATCTGAGTTTGCTGAGTGCTGATTTGGAGTAGCTGGACTGACCGGAGCTGGAACTGAATTGGAATGCAAGGGATGCTGTCAAGAATTCAGATCCAACCATTCGACAACATTAGAATTCTAGAGAGCAGAGAGGTTGATACTTGAGCTGTAAATGCAGTTATAAAAAAATCAGTGAATGCTTAAGAGGCAGTTTGTGTCAACTTTTGGCTGAAATTGAATTTTCCGGGGCTATAAATCAGGGAACAAAGATACGAATGTATCAAAGAGTGATGAGTGCATCCTTTGCTTAACAGAATTGGAAGAAAGGCTGATCTGAAGAAAGAATGGCAGCTGAATTGAATTCTGGATTGAAGCAAGAGGCAAGCAATGGAGAAATCTGAAAGTTGTGCCATTTCAAAAGGAAAAATCTGTGATCATTTCGGAAGAAGATTCTGAGCCAAAATCAGTGTATAAACTTGAAGACAATTGTGCCATGGCTGGTTTTTTTAACAGAATTGGAAGGGAAGGAATTTTTGCAACTGAAAAATCTGGAACATGGCAGCAAAATTTGTGCCAAACAGAGGAAGAAAGGGATGCTGACAGCAATCCACTTGCAGCTGTACCGAAGCTGCAAAGAAGCTTAAATGCAGCTGTACAGATTTCAAAAAGCTGGACAGAACTCTTTCCACTACTCAGCCATTTGCACTAACTGTTTTTGAGAAATCAGAGAATTGAAAGGAATCTGCCGTGGAGCAGAAACATTGAAATAGAAAAAAAAATGATGGAAGTGTGCAAATTTGAAAAGAATATGTATCAAGAGTGACGTACTAATTGCATTTGATGTGTCAAACTCTGATACTAATTGGTCCGAAGTGTCCAAATGAGATTTCAGGGAAGAATGAACAAGGAGGAGTTGCAACAACATCAGGGAATCAGTAGAAAAAAACAGAAATAGAAAGAGAGAAAAAAAAATGATGAGAGAAGAGAAAGAAGCAAAAATGGCACACAAGAGTAAATTGGCAAAATGAAGTCAAGAAAAGTTTTTTCATCCAAATCAAAGGCAATTATTCAAGTTTGACTTCACAACACTTTTGAGATCATTAGGAGACTGTAAAGAGAAGCAAAGTAAATTGGAAACATACTTGAGCACTCAAGTCTTCCACTTTATCAATTTTTCCATTTTCTTGATTTTTATAGCATTTCTTACTATTTTCCATGTTTTCACTTGTTTTTGTAGATGTTGATCCTAATCATGAATAATGGTGGAGATTAGATAATAAGCAAGCCTATGGTAGTGCAAGAAGCATATGTGTTTGAGTGAACTCCACCTCCATCATCAACTTAAAACTTAAGGAGAGAGCCACCAAAACTTCTCTTGAAAGGCTTAGTGATTTAAATTCATCTCAATGACTCATGATGGATGAAAAGGCTAAGTTGTTGATTTAAGGACAAGATACAAATCCATAGAGCTTAGATTTTTGAGAATTGACAACCTTAGGTAATTTCTTTTCATTTGCTTCTAATTATGCTTAAGAAAATCTAAGGGATACTTACTTAGTGATTTCGCGAGACGCTCAAGGTTAAGTGTGGGGGAGTTGATAGATACCATTTTGTTGATTATTTTAATTGCTAAAATCCATGTTTGACCTATGTTTTTATTGTTTAATTATGAAATTGCCCTAGGTTTTAGAACTTACTCTTATTTTGGACTTAATTACAAATTTGCATTAAATTGGATTATTTGGCCACTAATTTTCTGATATATTTTTGTTGGCACCAAAGGTTCAAGGACTTAGGGCATATTGGGTCAAACTTGAGTCGGAAGTGAACCGGATCAAATTATCAAGCTTACTATTAATTCGGGCCGTCCGATTCAAGAGCGGCTAGATCTGAGCCATCCGGGACCATCTGAAGCAATCCGAGCTAGGGTTAGGGTTGATCAAGTACTATGATCAAGATCTGAAGGTTTCATCCAAATCAGAGCTCAATCAACCGTTGGATCAAGCTCGGAGGGCTCTAGATCGTCCATTCAAAGACTAAGTTGATCTGGATCATCCGTTGCAAATCTGGAGGATCCGAGCTACCACAAGGCAGATCCTGACCCCAAATCATCATCATCAAAGTTTGGCTCCAATCAGAGCAAGATCAGCCGTTGGATTTCCTCAAATCAATCACAGCCATCCATTGCTAATGTATTTAATCAAAAATTCCCAGCCTTCCTTCCTCGTCGTGTTTCCTCGCCGCAACACCTTCTTCTTCGTTTCTTTGCATTTTCTTCAGCTTTTTCTTCATTTAAGGGGCGCGACCCCTCAATTCTTCATCTAGATCAAGATTTGGATCATTGGGGATAGCTAGGGTGGAGAATTTAGCTCAGATTTCATCCGGACAGAGTTTGTTTGAGGGTTTCGGCATCTCTGCTAACCAATCACTTGTTTCTCATCCACAAGCCAATTCCAATCGTTTGAGCTGCTTGTAGGGGTTCTCAGGTGAGCTCAGATGTTCTTCAACTCATCATCGCAAGCCATCCATCGAGATACAAGAGATTGGACTGGAAAATTCCAGCCGAGTGTAGTTTGAGCAAATTCCATCAATCCAAGCTGCACTCCACTGATTTGCTGAGCCTAGGGGTTCGAAGCCAGCTCTTGCTTGACGACCAAGAAGATCTTGAGCTCGTGAAGGGTTGAGGATTAGTTTTTCTTAGTTAATTTTCCTGTTTTAGTTGTAATTTCAAATTCTGCTGTAGTTTCATTATTGCACGTTCTAATTCAACTGCTGTAATTTACTTGTAAGGATTGTGATGGAGACAAAGGACGTGAACAAGTTGCCCAACAAGCTAACGATATGGATCATGCTCAACCCACTTTAGAAGATGTTGATGATCCATTATGCATCAAAGGGGGTCCAATTACAAGGGCTAAGGCTAAAAAGATGAAAGAAGCACTTTATGTGCTAATTGAACATGTGAAAGCCAAAGCAACCATTGAAGAAGGTTTGACTAAGAGCAAGTCTTACGGCTTAGTCAACCTAATTCAAGCCTTAGATGAGCTTAACTAGTATCCTTAGTCTCTTGTCTATGTAAGAAGGATATGTTAATTTTGTGGGATCAATTTAGACCCAATTTCTAGCTTTATTTGGGTTGTAATGGTGCCAAGAGCTCAATAGGCCTATGTAGTCTATATAGGCCTCTACTAAATGGGCTTCCTTTTGGCCTTTTAGGGTTTTTAGGTCACCCTATAGCTATAAATATATGGGGTGGCGGCCACAACATGGAACTTTTGGCTTATTCAATCTACTACATGGTGAGACTCTCACTTGTTGGTTCTTCATTGAACTAGAACTTATCAAGGCATCCCCTTGTGGCGTTCAAGACTTATCAACCTCCATCCCAAGGTTGTGGCGTCTATCTTCTTCTTCCTCTATACCAAGGTTCGTGCTTCCTAAGCATTGGGTTGAGGTTTCTTTCTTCCATTCTCCATCTTTTCGATTTAGACTATCTTTCCCTCTTTCCTCCATTTGTTGTGTGTTCTTGAGACTTATTCTCTTTGGGTTCGCATCATTTGGTATCAGAGCCTTAGTTGCTCTAAATCGATTTGGTTATCCTTTTCTTTGTGTTCTTGAGTCTCTATTTTATTTTTGTTTCTTTCTTTTGCTTAGCAAGCCTTACTTGCTTTGTTGCTCAAAAAAAAAAAAGAGAAAGGAAAAAAAAAATTCGGCAAAAAAAAAAAAGAGGGAAAAAAAAATTCTGCAAAAAAAAAAGAAGCAAAGGAAGGTAGAAAGAAAAAAAAAGAGAGAAAAGCCAAAAAAAAAAAGCAAAAGAGGCTGAAAAAAAAAGGAAGTTGAGACTTTATTTGGAAATTTATTTTTGTCATTTCCTTTCAAGTTAGCCTAGATTAAGTTCTGGCGACTTTTATTTCAGCTCTTATTTCTAGTATTCTCATTTCATTTCAAGTTAGCTTAGATTAAGTTCTGGCGACTTTTATTTCAGCTCTTATTTCAAGTATTCTCATTTCATTTCAAGTTAGCCTAGATTAAGTTCTGGCGACTTTCATTTCAGCTCTTATTTCAAGTACTTTCATTTTCCTTTAAGTTGCCTAGATTCAATTCTGGCAGCCTAGATTAAGTTCTGGCAACTTTCCTTTCAGCTCTTTAATTCACGTTTTGCTATCTTTCATTTCCGCATTATCCTCAATTTTGCCTAGATTCAATTCTGGCAAATTTCCTTTCAGCACTTATTTCAAGTTTTCAATTCTGCAATTTTCACTTTTTGTCTTGAATTCCTACCTTTTGTCCTAACACCCTTGGGAATCTTGATAGTCCACGAACGCTTACAAGGTATTTGCCTCAAATTCTAAGTTCAAGTTCTTTAAAGAGCTAACATTCGTGAGTTCGAGTGTTTGAGTGAAACAGGTTGTTCAATGGCGACAAGTGGAGAAGAAGGAAGACCTAGAGAATCCCTTGATCAACGTGCTTTGAGGCAACACTTGGAACGCATGGAAATCCGTTTTAGTCAGATTATGGACAGATTAGAGAAACAAGATGCTGTAATTGCAGGATTGCGACATAGACAAGTTGGTAGAGTTCCTTCACGAAGTGATAGACAATATAACCGTGTTGACCATGATGATGATGATGATGGCGTATCTGAGGACATTGATGATAGAGCTTCAAGTGGCAGATCGGATCATGCTCGAGTTAGTGGTAGAAGAGGAAGGATGAATGATCATGTGGATAGAAACTTGGGAAATATCAAGATGAGGATTCCTTCATTTCAAGGCAAAAGTGATCCTGAAGCCTATTTGGAGTGGGAAAAGAAATTAGAATTAGTATTTGATTGTCACAACTATTCTGAAGAAAAGAAGGTAAAACTCGCTGCCGTTGAATTTGTTGATTATGCAATTATTTGGTGGGATCAAATTATTCTAAGCAGCAGAAGAAACAAAGAGAGACCCGTTGGTAGTTGGGAGGAGATGAAGACTATTATGAGAAAGAGATTCATCCCAACACATTACTATCGGGATTTGTATCAACGGTTACAAAGTCTCACACAAGGATCCAAGACTGTGGAGGAATACCACAAAGAGATGGAAATTGCCATGATTCGAGCCAATGTGGAGGAGGACCGAGAAGCAACCATGGCACGATTTTTACAAGGTTTAAATCAAGAAATTGCAAATGTAGTGGAGTTACAACATTATGTGGAGCTTGAAGACATGGTGCATATGTCCATGAAAGTTGAAAGACAACTCAAAAAGAAGGGATCAAACAAGCATGGGGGGCAAAGTTCGCATTCGTCAAATTGGAAATCTAGTTGGAACAAAAGAGATGATAAAGTTGAATCAAAGAAAAAGCCTGATTTTCCAAAGAATAAAGATGCAAGCTCTCCATTGGTCAAGGGAAAGGAACCCCTCCAACCATCAAGAAATAGAGATATTAAATGCTTTAAGTGCTTGGGAAGGGGACATATCGCATCACAATGCCCAAACAAAAGAATCATGATTTTGAAAGAAAATGGTGACATCGAGACTGAAAGTGAGTCCGAAGATGATAGTGTCTTGCCCGCATTGTTGGAAAGTGATGAAGAGTATCCCGTTGAAGGTGAAGCCCTTGTGACTAGGCGTGCTCTAAATGTGCAAGTGAAAGAAGATAATGAAGAACAACGAGACAACATATTTCATACCCGTTGTCACATCAAAGACAAGGTATGTAGTATGATTATAGATGGGGGAAGTTGCACTAATGTAGCTAGTACTATTTTGGTTGAGAAATTATGCTTACCTACCACTAAGCATCCTAGACCTTACAAACTACAATGGTTGAATGATTGCGGGGAAGTCAAGGTCAACAAGCAAGTGTTGGTTTCATTTTCCATTGGTAGATATCATGATGAGATACTTTGTGACGTAGTACCAATGCATGCAAGTCATCTACTTTTAGGTAGACCATGGCAATTTGATAGGAAGGTCATGCATGATGGGTTTAAAAATAAGTATTCTTTTATGATGCATGGTAAACATGTAACTCTTATACCATTGACTCCTAAGCAAGTATATGAAGATCAATTGAGGATCAAAAATGAGAGTGAAAAAAGAAAAGAGTGTGAAAAAAAGAAAATGAGAAAAAGAAAAAGAATGGAAAAGAAAAAGAGTGTGAGAAAAGAAAAGGCGAGGATGAGATGAGTGGAAAAAAGAATGAAAGGGGAAAAGAAATTCAAGAGCAAGAGAGTAAAAAAGGGAGCTTTTATGCAAAAGAAAGAGAGGTTAAGAGAGCGTTTTATGCTTCACAGCCGATGATTGTACTTTTGTACAAGGAGGCCGATTTTAACACTAACGATCTTAACCCTACTTTGCCTAGTGTTGTTAAATCTCTTTTGCAGGAATTTGATGATGTATTTCCTAATGAGGTTCCTGATGGATTGCCACCACTTAGAGGAATAGAGCACCAAATTGATTTCATCCCCGGAGCCACAATTCCTAACCGGCCAGCCTATAGGTGTAACCCTGCTGAGATAAAAGAACTTCAAAGGCAAGTTGAAGAGCTGATGAGAAAAGGGTATGTCCGAGAAAGTTTGAGTCCATGTGCCGTCCCCGTTTTGCTAGTACCTAAGAAGGATGGAACTTGGAGAATGTGCGTTGATTGTAGAGCCATCAACAAGATTACGGTAAAGTATCGTCATCCTATTCCTAGATTAGATGATATGCTAGATGAATTACATGGCTCTTGCATTTTCTCTAAAATTGATTTGAAGTCGGGCTATCATCAAATTCGTATGCGTGAGGGAGACGAATGGAAAACTGCATTTAAGACTAGGTATGGTTTGTACGAATGGCTAGTAATGCCATTTGGGCTTACTAATGCACCTAGTACCTTCATGAGGTTAATGAACCATATTTTGCGTGCTTTTATTGGAATTTTTGTTGTAGTATATTTTGATGACATCTTGGTTTATAGCAAAAATTTAGAGGAACACCTACAACATTTACAAAATGTTCTAATTGTTTTGCGAAATGAAAAATTGTATGCTAACCTTCAAAAATGTTCTTTTTGCACTAATCAAGTTGAGTTTCTTGGTTATATTGTTAGTGCTAAAGGAATAGCAGTTGATGAGAAGAAGGTTAAGGCTATTCGTGAATGGCCAACACCAAAAACAATAACTGAGGTATGAAGCTTCCATGGTTTGGCAAGTTTCTACAGAAGGTTTGTAAAGAATTTTAGCACTTTAGCTGCACCCTTGACTGAAATTGTTAAAAAGAATGTTGGATTTCATTGGGATAGTGAACAGGATTCAGCATTCAACTCACTTAAGGAAAAATTAAGTTCTGCACCATTACTTGCATTACCTAACTTTGCTAAAACTTTTGAAATTGAGTGTGATGCATCAGGAATAGGTATTGGAGCTGTGCTAATACAAGAAGGTCGACCCCTTGCTTATTTTAGTGAAAAATTGAGTGGAGCAGCTTTGAACTATCCCACTTATGACAAAGAGATGTATACTTTGGTGAGGGCCTTAGAGACTTGGCAGCATTACTTGTGGCCCAAAGAGTTTGTCATTCACACTGATCATGAATCATTGAAGCACTTGAAGAGTCAAAGTAAGTTGAATCGACGTCATGCGAAATGGGTGGAGTTCATTGAATCATTTCCTTATGTGATCAAGTACAAACGAGGTATGGAAAATACTGTTGCAGATGCTTTATCTCGAAGGTATACCTTGCTCTCTACTTTGAATACTAAATTGTTAGGATTTGAATACATTAAAGATTTATATTCTAAAGATCCTGACTTTGGAAATGTATTTGAAGTTTGTGAGCATGCTGCATTTGGGAAGTTTTATAGGCATGAGGGATTTTTATTTAGAGTTAATCGGTTATGTGTGCCAAACTGTTCATTGCGGGAATTATTAGTCCAAGAAGCCCATGGTGGGGGACTAATGGGGCATTTTGGAGTGAGGAAAACACTTGATGTTTTGTTGGAGCATTTCTTTTGGCCACATATGAAAGGAGATGTTGTAAAATTTTGTGAGAAGTGTATCACATGTAGGCAAGCAAAATCTAAATCTTTACCTCATGGGTTGTATACACCTCTACCAATTCCTAGTGAACCTTGGGTTGATATTTCTATGGACTTTATTGTAGGATTACCAAGGTCAAAACGTGGTATGGATTCTATTTTCGTGGTCGTAGACAGATTTTCCAAAATGGCTCATTTTATTCCTTGTAGGAAAACAGATGATGCTAACCATATTGCTGATCTCTTTTTTAGGGACATTGTGCGACTTCATGGAGTGCCAAAAAGCATAGTTTCAGATCGTGATGCAAAGTTTCTAAGCTACTTTTGGAAGACACTATGGGGCAAGTTGGGAACAAAGTTTTTGTTTTCTACAACGTGTCATCCACAGACAGATGGACAAACTGAGGTAGTAAATCGTACCTTAGCTACTTTATTAAGAGCTATCATTCAAAAGAATTTAAAGGGCTGGGAAGATTGCTTACCACATGTTGAATTTGCATATAATAGATCTATACATTCTGCTACTAAGTGTTCACCTTTTGAAGTAGTATATGGTTTCAATCCGCTAACTCCTTTGGATTTATCACCTTTGCCTATCTCTGAGCATGCTAGTTTGGATGGTACTAAGAAAGCTGAATTTGTGAGACAAATGCACGAGAAGGTAAGGAGGCAAATTGAAAAGAAGACTGAACAATATGCTACGCAAGCCAACATGGGATGAAAGAAAATAATCTTTGAACCCGGTGATTGGGTTTGGGTTCATATGAGGAAGGAGAGATTTCCTGCTAAACGTCGTACTAAGTTGCATCCAAGAGGAGATGGACCATTTCAAGTGGTGGCGCGAATCAATGATAATGCCTACAAGCTTGACTTGCCGGGTGAGTATAATGTGAGTTCCACATTTAATGTTTCTGATCTCTCTCCCTTTGATGTAGGTAATCAAGATTCGAGGACGAATCCTTTTGAGGAGAGGGGGAATGATGGAGACAAAGGACGTGAACAAGTTGCCCAACAAGCTAACGATATGGATCATGCTCAACCCACTTTAGAAGATGTTGATGATCCATTATGCATCAAAGGGGGCCCAATTACAAGGGCTAAGGCTAAAAAGATGAAAGAAGCACTTTATGTGCTAATTGAAGATGTGAAAGCCAAAGCGACCATTGAAGAAGGTTTGACTAAGAGCAAGTCTTACGGCTTAGTCAACCTAATTCAAGCCTTAGATGAGCTTAACTAGTATCCTTAGTCTTTTGTCTATGTAAGAAGGATATGTTAATTTTGTGGGATCAATTTAGACCCAATTTCTAGCTTTATTTGGGTTGTAATGGTGCCAAGAGCTCAATAGGCCTATGTAGTCTATATAGGCCTCTACTAAATGGGCTTCCTTTTGGCCTTTTAGGGTTTTTAGGTCACCCTATAGCTATAAATATATGGGGTGGCGGCCACAACATGGAACTTTTGGCTTATTCAATCTACTACATGGTGAGGCTCTCACTTGTTGGTTCTTCATTGAACTAGAACTTATCAAGGCATCCCCTTGTGGCGTTCAAGACTTATCAACCTCCATCCCAAGGTTGTGGCGTCTATCTTCTTCTTCCTCTATACCAAGGTTCGTGCTTCCTAAGCATTGGGTTGAGGTTTCTTTCTTCCATTCTCCATCTTTTCGATTTAGACTATCTTTCTCTCTTTCCTCCATTTGTTGTGTGTTCTTGAGACTTATTCTCTTTGGGTTCGCATCATTTTTCTTTCCCAATTCGAGGCTAATCCTTGAGTGACAACAAGGGTTCTTGAGTTGAGAAGAGAGATTTAGTTTACTTAGTCAATTTCCATTGTGTTAGTGTAATTTTCGATTCCTGCTTCTTGTTCTGTTTTTTGATTTTCGATTCAACCACCTAGTTTCAGTTTCTGAATTCGTTTGCTGTTTAATTAGGTTTAATTTGGCAAGTAGTTAGTTAGTGAACTTATTTAGTGAACATTAGTTTGAGATTTCAGTTCATTTCCTGTCAAATTCCTTGCGTATCAAATTGTCAAGCTTTTCTCTGATTTCAGTTTGCGTATCAGTGTATTTTCAGCAGTCTCAGTTCAGCAATTTTGAGAGTGTATCAGTTTCAGCAATCAGCACTGATTTGGATTACGTTTAACATATCTTGTAGTGTACTTTGAGCTCGAATTCAGCATGCATTGTTTGTTTCATGCTCATTGATCAGTTACTGCATTTCTGCAGTTACATGCTTAAGTTTATCCTTAACTTCTGCGTTTCTGCATCATTACTTCTGCGTATCAAATTTTTTCCATATCTGAATCTTGTCTCAAGTAGGTGCTAATTCTTCTCCTGCATTTACACATTAAAGCTGATTTCTTTTACAAAGATTTAGCATCAATTTTTGTGGTTAGTATCAGCAGGTTTGTATCAAATTCATTTCCGCAGTTCAGTTTGAGATCTGTATCATTTTAATTCTGCAATGCTTAATTTGTAGTTGCTGAATCTTGTACCAGTTTGACTTCATTTGAAGTCAGTTGCTTTGCATTGAATTTGTACTAAGTTCAGAGGGCATTTATGCAGTTAGACTTAATTGACCTGCATTGGAGCCATTCAGAATTCCAGCCTTGCCTTATCCTGCTTTTGTGCAGTTTCTGAATTGATAAGCATTCCTTTGCTGCATATCTGTAACCTCTGATTTGCTTATCAACTGAATCCTACTCAAGCTGATTGATATCAGCTAGTGCTTTGTAGATCTGTCTCTGAAATTCATGATTCCCTCTCGGCATATTAGATTTTATTGCTTACAAGTATGTATCAAGTAAGATTTCAGTTTGGGTTGTTGTAGCTTGCCTGCGTTCAGCTGGTTTTGAGTTAAATTCCTAACGTTAACCACACCTTTTAGTGTACTCTAGGTGCTTGAAATCAGTAGTCTTTGCATTCAGTTTGTTTCTGAACTATATTGCTTCTTTTTGGCAAATCAGTTTGCATTTCTGCACCTTTGTATCAAGTGAAGTTTTGTCAAAGATTGTGTACCAGTTTGGTTAAAGATTGAACTGCATTCACTTCGTTTGGAGTAACAATTACTGAAGACGTCCTTTGCATTAGTGCTAGTCGAAACCATATTTGATTAGATAACATCTTTGACTTCCAAATTTGACAAGGTTGAATAAGTTGGACAAATTGTCCATTGGTTGAATTATTGATTGCATTGTGAATTCATTTCGAGTACAAACCAAAACCCAATTACTTATTTGAAACCCCAAAACATAAACGACACATAAATACAAGCTCGAATCACACAATGTCAACTAGCCCCGAGAAAAATACGACCTGTGACCCCTTTACTACGTTTTCATATTTTGATTGCAAAAAGGGTTTCCAGCTTTCATTTATAAATTCATATTTTGGGCCTGTCACTAGGTCCTAAGAGAATTCAGTGTGACGCAGAGCTAGTCCGTTCTATCAGACGCAGACTGTCAGAGGCTCAGGATCGTCAGAAGAGTTATGCAGATTGGAGATGCAGACCATTGGAGTTCTCTGTGAGCGATCACGTGTTCTTACGAGTGTCACCCACAAAGGGGGTGAAGTGGTTTGGGTTGCGAGGTAAGCTAGCTCCACGTTACATTGGACCTTTCCAGATTTTAGAGCGGATTGGAGCAGTCGCTTATCGTATGGTGTTACCACTGTCTCTCGCGAGAATTCACGATGTGTTTCATGTTTCCATGTTGAGGAAATATGTACCAGATCCGCCGCATGTTTTATCGAAGGTGTCGGTCACACTTCAACCAGATTCGACCTACGAGGAGGTACCTATGCGGATTCTGGACCGCAAGGAGCATCGGTTGAGGAACAAGATAGTTCGGTTAGTCAAAGTTGGTTGGCAGCACCATTCTGATGAGGAAGCTACTTGGGAGCTCGAGGATACGATCAGAGCTCGCTACCCTCATCTATTTACCTGATGTGCGTATAGTTGGGTTTATATGTTGCATTCAGTATTTATATTATATCTGAATTGTTGATATTTGTTGCGGTTGACTAGTACCTGGTTGTGGTTGACTAGTAACTTGTTGTGGTTTACTAGCGGTTGTGGTTTACTAGCAAAATTTGCGGACCAAATTATTATTAGTAGGGGAGAATGTTAAATATTGAAAGTTTGGAGGGTTTAAAGGCTAAAAAATGAAAATTAGGGACCTAGTTGGAAAACTCTAAACATGGAGGGGCTTTTTGCAAAAAGCCAAAAATATTAAATTGCCCTATCTCCTCCTGCATATCAGTTTCTTTTCCCGTTTCCTCATCGCCCCCACACCGCTGCTTCTTCCCCGTGTTTCCACTCAATGCCGAGCAGTTCCCCAACGCCCTCGCCTTCTTCTTTTCCTTCCTCCTTCCTCCTCCGCGCACACCAAGCCGACGCCGACCCTCTCACACACGTGAGCGGTTCTCCTCCCCTCTCGGTTTCGCCCGATGCCGCCGAGCCCTAATTCCTTCACCTCCTTCGACCGTCGCTTAGTCGCCGGAGCCTATCTCCACGCGATCCTCCTGTTTCAGTGAGTCGAGCAAAGGTAAAAATTGCTTTCTATGGAAGATTGGATTTCTTATGTTCAAATTTGTTGGGATGCTTGCTTGGTTGTTAGGGTTTCTCTTAATTTTTGATCTGCTGAGAATTTCTTGTGGAGTTTAACAAATTTTGGAAGTGGATGTTGGCCTTTGTTTTCTCATTTGGATTTGGTTCCCTCTGTCGTGGGTGGTTGGTTTGGGATGAGTTGTGATGGCAATTAGGATTCTAAGTTTATTCTGCGTTTCTTGGTTTTTCGTTGTCTTAGGAATATTCTGCCGTGAGCTTTGGCGTGGCGTGTAGTTTATGCTTTAGGTTTGTTTATGTGATTAGTTGTATAGAGATGCTATAATAATAGTGAAATTGTAGAGTTGATGTATGTTGTATTTCTTCACTTGCTACTGTGAAGAAGTTTTGATTTGGTTCATGCTTATGATTTGACTCAATCAATAAGATTAGTGAGAAATCTGTTTATGGATACAATGGTTGAGAACTAAGGTAGTATTGGACTTAATAGAGATTAATCACTAGATGGGATGAATTTTGGGGACTAAACATATACTTGAATGTAGTCCCAAATTAGCGTGAGCTAATTATTTAAATAGATGTAATTAAATAGAAGTTGTGATTAGGATTTGTCCTAATTGTGTTTAGTATTTCGTTTAGCTAATTTGTTAATTTTATAATTAGCTAAACTTTATCATTGGTACAAGACCTTGAGTTGGACTCGCACGGTTGATCGTGGGAGATTTATTTGTACACGTTCTACAATTTAAGGCGGGTACTTCTCATTTGTACTCGTGTAATTTTTTTATCTTAAAGCATGATTGTTTATGTCTAAATAGGTTGCTTGACCTTGTTCTTTATCGTTGATTGTTTATTGTCGTCGTTGATATCTTTCTTCGTTGATCTTCGAGTTATTTGAAATTTCGTATCCGTACAGTCTTCTATTGAATTTTTGTTCTGTAAAGTACCGCTTGTACGTGAGTACATAGAGGTTTATTAAACACAATTAGGTTTATTTGGCATTAGAAATATCCTACCTAGTAGTGTAAATGTATAATCGTTGGTTTTCGATATTTGGTTGGTTGTATCGTTGCATCGTTGATACTTGTTGGATTTGTTACATCGTTGATTTTCGGTTGTTCGTGCATCTTATATCATGCACCATACCTACACCGTTGCATACTAATGACTGTTGGGTTGTCATTTGATTAAGCCGTCGTTAGTCATTTAGTTGCTCTGTTCACTCAACCACTTGTTGTCGTGGTAGTTGTTAGAGTGCGAGCAACTGTCCTGTTATGCCACATGTTGCAGTTGTAGGCAAGCAGTGACACCCTTACCGTTGTTTTTTAGGGATACTAGAGCTGTTGATAGCTCCTCCTTTATTCCGGGGTTTGGAGCAGTTGGCTCCCCAACATCCTGTCCACTCAACCATATATATCTGTGGTATTCGTTGGAGTGCATACAGTTGTCACAACTCTACCCACTCGGTCACACAGATGTGATGTGTTGGTCGCTTGACTGGCGTCAGGGGTGACACATGTCATTGCATCATATGCATTTATTGTATTTATGCATTTTCTTGTGTTTGTTGCATTAATATGAGCTATGGTTGCTGCATTTGGTTGACATGCATGTATATGTTGGTTTTTTGGTTGTCGCGTTGTTTTATACATGCTTAGTTGTTATTCGGTTTTATATCATGTTGTTTTATATATGTTATGCATGTTTAACTATTCTTATATTTTTTTTAGAGACTGTACTTGTTGATTTCCCTACTTGTTTTATCTTCATATGCCATGCTTTTTGTCGATTCATATACCCGCTGAGTCCGCCCGGACTCACCACCTCTGCTTCTTCTTTTTGTTTCAGATAGCAGATAGTTGCATTTCTTGAAGCTAGGAGAGGATCCAGTTGCCAGTTCCACAGTATTAAGTTGGTTTAGAGATTTGGTTTACTATCCATTTTATTTCTGCACTACTTTTATTTTCGCATTTGTTTAATTTGTCTTAGTAGAGTTCTATTTATTTCGTATTAAGCCGGTACGTTTCTTTTGGACATTCTTTGGAGTTTTCTTGTTTGTTTGTGATGGCTGAACCATCCAATTATTATAAACTGCGTAGTTGTGTTTATTTTCTTTATTTTGTGATGCTAGCCGCTTGTGGCTAAGCTATATTGGTGAGGTATTATGTATATATGCTCAAACTTGTTCGCCGTACAGGTGAAATGTTGCCTGATTTTCGAGAAAGCATGAGCCTCTGGGGCATGACATAACTACTCTTTTATTAACACCATAAAGGCATATAATTACCAATCAGTTAAACTGACTCCAATTTCAATAGAGAATTCTGTTAACAGACAACAAATCAAACTAGGTAACCCACTATAGTGCAGATGAAAGTAAATATATTGATGTGGTATGATGAGATGGAAACAATGAAACAATGAAAATGATATAGATGAACTTCAACCATTCAGTGTAAGGAAAAAATATTATTTGTTGCCGCAGCACCTGAATTTCCAATTTTTCCAAGACCAAAAGAACTTTGGCTGGCTTTCTGGAAAGGGCTAGGTTGACCGAAATTACCGCTGGTGAATCCTTGTGGATCAGACCTGACAACAGCTACAAAGTTAAGGAACATGGTAACTGTACATACAATGAGGTGTTCAAAGAGGAAAAAGATTGTCAATGGTGATGGTACTATCATCGGATTGGAGGTAACATGCTGTTGAGTAGAGATTATATTAGGCTATAAATTAGATGTTAGACTTCAACAAAGATGTCAAAACTTAATGTGAAAATTATACCAGTAGTGTAGTCTACTTCCACATGGAAGAACGGGTTAATAGAAGTATTTATAAAGCTTAGATGAGAGACCATTAATTCAAGTTTAAGCATTTTGGGCAAATGTCCATAAATATAATGGATCAATTCTCTTATTTTGTGGATTTTATATAAAAGGGAAACTCTTGGTAGATAATTTACAGTTAACAGCTGATCATTGAATTACATAACATTGGCAGGAGCGCAATGTTGTTTACCACATTATGTTCGACTGTACACAAATATTATGTTATGCCCCCTTCTCTATTTGTATACTAGGAAAAATAAAGGAACAATTTTCCACATATTTAAAAATTAGTTTTGTGGCATTTGACAAAGAGTAAAGAAACTGTATCACAATTTACTGCTTACTACTAATAAAGGGCTGCTTCCCGCTAACTTGCTGATGCAATAATCACAATACAAGGACATTTAAGCTTATAGGACCAATTTTATCTACATAAATATGCTGTTGTACTAAGTAGAAGCCTTAATATTTTAATAATAAATAGCCTGATTCCCTAACATAAATTATAATTCCAATGCGAGTTAAGTAAAACTGCAAGAGATTGCCACCTCTTTCTAGTTTCTATATCCATGATCCTCTTCAAAAACAAGTTTCTTATTGAATATATATGTGAATATAAAGATAAGAAACAATTATGAAGGACATGATCAAGAGAGTAAAGTTGTTCAAAGCTAGTCAGTTAATTAAGTAGATAACCTTTCTAAAATTAACTCGATATATCTCTACATGCTCGGTGAGTTAATTCTTTAGTTATACATGTCTACAAGAGATTTGATATGAAATGACAGTATATTCGTATAGGAACCATTTAAAATCTACATATAATACAATTAGAGGGCCCTCTGAGATATAATCAACAGTTTTCTAACTATTAAAGTAGTACAGATTATCAGAGAGACAATATAGAATGGCTGACATCATCTTATCTACACTGTCAAAGCACAGTGTTCTCATTTAGTTTAATGACTTGGGGAGAGATAAAGAGAGAATCAGCTTTGGAGCTTACAAATACAATAGAATGAACACATAATCCTTGCCTAGCATCATCATATGCAGCTGACCGAATTCTTCATAACTGATATCACCAACAATGCCACAAGGACCACTCTTGGAAAAGAGATTAGTTAGTCAATGAGGCAATACTATGCACATCAACAGGAGTTGTAAAATGAAAGGCAATAGTAAGGAGTTATTTGAATCCAATTTAGTAAATTTGTAAATATAATGTATCACATCATGTTAAATTGTTAATAACAGTGCAATTTCCAGAATAGCAAATATTTGAACTTTTTTTCTTCCTTTTATTTTAATGAAGTTGTGCTAATGAAATTTAATGGTCAACAGCAATAACTAAAGCAACAAATTTGTGGTTTATGTTATTTATGGTGGCTTGTAATTGTCGTATACACTTATCCAATAGTTTCAAGAATGTGATGTATAAGCATGATAATGAATAAAGCATAGTGTCATATCACATGTTATTAGGGTACAAATATATCTACATAATTCATCCACAAGAACCAGACTACTTAAGTCACAAATTCATTAGAATATAAGAAACAAATGAGGTTGGGCACATACTCCTGAATGCCAAAAAATGAAAAAGGAAAAAAAGAAGAGAAAACATCAAACAGTATATGCATGCATCCAAAGGTCTATATGATTTGTGGGTGTGCATTAATGCATTGTAAGCAAGTTTACTAGGCTTTATTGGGTACATATGAGTTTAAAATAACTTACTACTTGCAATGGCCATAACAAGTAAGCTTCCAAAGAGGTGCTTCATTCTTAAAATCTTCGATTATTTGTTTTTTGCAGGATTCAGGATCTGTGCACCTATAAATAACAAAAATGTGTGCTAGCAAAAGCAAAGACCAAATTAATCATATGCTGTCATGGAAGCACACTTGTGATATGATGATTGGGATTGAGCTTGAGCTTGTGTAGCAGTTACATTTGTAGCTCCAGACGAGGATGATCTTGTCCACTTGTTTTCAAATGACTGACAACATACACAAAAATCAAAACCAATCATGCCTTGAAAAGTGAAAATCAAAATCTGATACAGAATGGCAGAACAACAGCGAAAATCAGATTTTTCTTGGTGCTTGTGTACCAAACAGCCAGTATGATAGAAATCATAAATCTTCGCACAAAGCTAAACCTAGACATCTTTCAATAAGATTTTAAAGAAAACTTCCATCAATGCCATAGAAAGGGCAAGACAACATTACCTGGAGAGAGAGTATTTGGTTTTATACCATAAACCACATAAGATGTACAACACTAAAGTACCATAATCATGCACATACTGATAAAAGTTTGAGATTACTAACAACACCTTATAGAAGTAATGTGAGAAAGCACCTTGACAGGAGGTTGGTATTTAGCTACGAAGTTGGAGGAACCTTTCTGAGGGTTGTTGTTCTGTAATTGGGGCTTGTTTTGCACTCCAAAACCGTAAGGATTTGGCTTGTGTTGCTAAGTAGTGTTTGGAAAATGTATGGTACTCTGGTTGCCAAAACCGTAGGGATTAGGTTTTGTCTCTTGTTGAGTTGTATGAAGAAATCCATATTGGCAACTGAAAAAAATCAGCTGTAACTTTGTAGCCCACTCTAGCCCTCGTCTAAATCCGCCCCCATATATAGTCTGTAATTTTGTAGCACTTTAACTCTATTCATTGTCATTGCATCTAAATAAGGAGAAGAAAACTTCGATATTTCAAACAAATTCAATCTAAATCAAGTAGTTGGCTTGCAAATATTTCACTGTTCAAAATTTGCACAGGGCTTCAAAATCTCCCAAGCTTTACGTTCTCATTAAATCCTACCTCAAAGTCTCCCGCTCTTTACGTTTTCATTAAATCCTACCTTCAACCCAATTTCTTGCTTGCTCACTTGTCATTATTTCATGTTGAATTAGACTGCTGATCAATTATATTCTACATCATCATTTAATTATGAAATTGAAGTTCTTGATTAAGAAATATGTACTGCGTCGAAATAGTCTGCTCATCATATTGAATCAGTCTGCTCATCAATTTGAGGGAGGGGTGAGCTGTTTCATCCATCATTATTGTCTTTAATTCATTTGCAAAGCTCAAATCTAAGTTTTATAATTATAAGCAAAATTTTCTTTCTATGGAGCCATTTTATTCAGAGCTCGAGAACAAAAGATCCAATGAAGGACAAAAAACCAACAACAAAAGCAAAAGTGTGTAGGCTGACAACACAATCATAATATTATCTCATTTATAAAATATCACAAGTATATATTTCTTTAAAATACCATGCTTAATTACCACGAAAGTTCATCATAATTCTAACATTAAAAACTACTGATGGTAACATTGATCATGGTTTTTTTTTTAAATGTAATAGTTCACTATTCTATTCAATCATATATCTTGATTGTTACCATAGATTTTGATGACCTTTTTAATAAGGTAAATAGTAGTTTCATTTTTTTTTCATAAAAGAAGAAAAAACATGCTCAGCAATTTAAAAAATTATCTAAGTGCGCTATTGAAATAGATTGACAGAATAGATAGGGGAAATATTAAATAAGTGCGCCTTTGTTGTTGTTATTTTTAACAAAAAAGATGTCCCACCCCATTAGTTTCCTTATAAAATGATATAACTGTCATTAGTATACTATTTGACATTATTATTTTCTAACATATATATTAAATCTTGAATCGATCAGCCAACTATACGAATATGATAAATCTGTACTGTAGCAACTACAGTTTTGCAACTACTACAATACGAATTATGCAGCTATAAAATCATAATAGATGCTACAATACATATTTATTTATTCGCTTAACATTCGTATTGTAATAGATATAAAATCGTAACTTCTACAACATAGACTTGTCTCGTTCAATAATATATATACACGTTGTAATAACTATGAAATTATGACTACTATAATGCAGATGTATCCTGTTCACCTCATATTCATGTGCAGCAGTTACAATTTCATAACTGCTACCATAAAACTTGTCTTCTTCAACAATATTCACATTGTAGCAGTTACGAAATCATAGTTGCTATAGTATTAACTTGTCTTGTTCACATAATATTCATGTTGTAGCAATTATAGTTTCATAGCTGCTACAACAAAGAGTTGTTTTATTAAACAACATTCATGTTATAGAAGTTACGAAACTATATAAGTTTTATAATACGGTAGCAACTACAAAAGCGTAATTGCTACAATATTATAGCAATAATGATTTTATAGCTATTACTATGTGGATTTGTCATGTTTATACAATTGGCTGATCGGTTTAAGATTTAATGCATGTGTTAAAAGGTAATAATAGCAAACGATATACTGGATGACATTTGTATTATTTCATATGTGGCAAAAGGCAATTCAATCATCTTAGCGCCTCTGTCAATCCGTCCTAGGACCAACACGGAGAAGGTAAATCATGGGGGCTACTAATCCGGATGTTGTAGCTAACGTGTGGGGAGAGTGGGCACACTAACTTTGCCAGATTTTGACCCTCAGACCTCAAAATGGCACTACCAAAAAAAAGGTATTTAGCAGCGGTTTTTTTTTGTGATCTGCGATGGTTTGGAAACGCCAGTAAATATTTAGTAGTGGTTCACAAAACCGCCGCAGATAACGACGCCCTTAAACCATTTAGCGGTGGTTTGGTTGAACCGCTGGAACAACCGCCGCCATAATAGGTTTCCCGACGATTTTTCTGGTAGTTATTTTGGTGGCGGTTCCATAGCGGTGGTTTTAAACCGCTGACAAAACCTTCAAACGATTTAGGCCGATGAATTTTTTACGGCAGTTTTCGCAATATTAAAACCGTCGCAAAATTAATGGTTGCCTCCAAATCATCGGATTTAGTGGCGGTTTTGAACTGCCACAACATACCAATTATCGGGGGTTTGGAAGCCACTGCAAATCAATTTACCGACGATTTTGAAGCCGCTGGAAATCAAATTACCGACAGTTTTGAAACCGCCACAACACCATCGCAAATCAATTTACTAGCGATTTTGAAACCGCCGCAAATGGCAAATACAACCGACAGTACTTTTTTATTTTTTTTCTTTTCAATATTTTATTTGAAGCACACACTAGTCAAAAACCTATATAATCTTAAAGGAAAATTGTCATAGATATTCTTAAACTTTTAGACAAATAATGTGTATATCAAATATAATAACATAATATTGACGAGTAGTTAAATACATCTACATGTCTACAAAAGTAAATGCTCAAAATGCAAAATAATAACAAAAAAAATGTTTGAAGTGAAATCTAAACCAAAAAGGTGGTACACCACTCAACAAAATATATAACATAGCACCAGCAATTCAAACTTTAACTTCTAGTCTGTAATGCTTGCAAAGTACTTTAGGAGTAACATAGTATAGGCTTCCAACCACATTAGTAAAAATTTGACCTGAATGAATTATGAAAACCAAGTTATATTCTCCAAAATTAATCATTTTAGAAACAATAATGCATAGAAACCAGAGGAAAAATAAAATAACAAAAGAAACAAAGTCTGGACCATTGATTAAAGTTTATATCTTACAAACAATGAAATAAAAATTTCTGCACTTCGTTTTAAAATTCAAGAAAGCAAATGCAATTAACAAACAATGATTGGGATAAATATTTGGTCCAAACAAGAGAAGAATATACATAGTCTTGTGAGCTGATGATATTTGAATCAGATATATATTCAAATTGCATTTATTTTGAAGACTGCAAGTGTGTGTAACTCATGATTCCTGAAACTTTTAGATGTGAGTAAGAAGAAATTATACTCCATCGATGATGTTAAAAGAGGAGAAAAGAATCAATTCCAAGTTCTCAGAGTTTTGGGTTTGTTAAATTTGTGAGGCACTGAAAATAAGTGTAAAATATGAATCAAGAAATCGTGTACTTATTTACTGTTGTACAATTCCAGCATGTGTATGTATGCTTTGTTTCAAATTTACAAAAAAAGGTTTAATGCTTGCATTTGTCAATTGCAGTGCATGATGTTAGATAACAAACACAATGTATTCAAACCAAACTGAAGCACATTTGTATACATATGCTCACATGAACTTTTACACAAGATAAAACACAAATCAAGGTTTAACAGATAGATCACTCAGAAATTAATTCATTTAGGGCTGCAAAAGAACCAAATAATTCACAAATCACAAACCATTCAGGAATTAGCTCAATAAAAATTATGTTCAAGTGACTCAAACTAAGCAATAAGACAAAAACTAATCTATGATATTGCAAAGATCTAAACAATTTTAGTATATCTCACTAAGTGCAAACCAGTATGCTAAGCTATTGATATTGCAAACCATCCACTAAGTGCTTTAGTATATCTTAAAAGAAACTGCACTAGAAGTCTAAACAATTTTAGTGAAGCTTGAAAGAAAACCAATACCTGAAGAAGATGGCGTAGGAGACAATGGCATCCTATGAGATATGATGCATTCATTTAATTTGAACTTCGGTTGGAATGATTATCACAGTGTTGAACATCATGACTAGCTGAGGAAGACGGTCTTACACCCAATGAGATTGGTGCACTCCCTTCATCTGGGGCCTAAAATTATGAATAGAAAATACAATTATCAGTTTTTACATAGCTATTCACTTGCAGGATTACATAATGCACAAGAGCAATTAAATACTTTAATATTAAATATAATTAATTGAAAATGCAGAATACATTGAAAATGTAGATTTGAGTTCATCTTTTCTCATTTAGTTCTACTATGCAATTAACAGCTAAAGCTATGGATTGACATTACATTCCTCCATATAACAATTCATTGCTTGAATACGGATTTAATACAAAATACTAAAAACAATATAAACTAATTTTAAAAGTGCTAACATACATACCATCACATTAATCAAAGCAGCCAATTCAAGTGGCAAATTGCTTCCTTGCATTTGCAGCATATATTTAACAACTCCATTAATTGTTTGTCTTTTTGATCTTTCTGCATCAATCATTGATTTCAGATTCTGCACCTTTACTCGAAAAACTTCTAATTCAGACTTCATCTCAGTCATATATATTTGGAATCCATGATCAACAGATGCATTTGAACATACAGTTTGACTAAAGACTTGAGTAGGGCATGACCCATAACCCACACCTCGAACTCGGCCAGAGTGCTCCTTCCCTATAGCTTGAGAAAGTGAATCATTTTTTGAAAATCCTTTAGAGGAATCATGTAACGACCCGGCCCATCGACCCGACCCCTCGGCCCCTTGGGCGGCCAAATTCCATTTTTGGCAGCCCAGCAACCTGGCCCCTTTGATCGTCGATCGTGCCGTTACTCACTAGGACTTTCCACCCCTAGCCATTGGATTTTTGCCTTCCACAGGATTCGAACTCTAAACCTCCAGGCTAAGTACTAGAGTTTATGAATCATGATAGCCAAGTGAGCGGCTATCAAGATTCATAAACTCTAGTACTTAGCCTGGAAGTCTAGAGTTCGAATCCTAAGGAAGGCAAAAACCTACTGCCGGGAGTGGAAAGACCGTAGGGTCGCCGGCCTAGAGGGTTGCCTGCGGGGACCAGAGAGGCGGGGCAGCTACAAATCATCTTCACACTCAATACTCATAATTTTTTCCTGCATACATAAATTTTATCAATTATACATTAAAAAAGAAGTACCATTTTTCTTAAAAAAAAATTAAAGTATGACAACTTTAATTAATACAAAACTTACACTAATGACTTAAGCATTGTCGTGAATATAAAAACCATCATTTTTCTTGTGCAACATAACTCATAACTCCCCTCTACTAATGCTGCTTCCACATTGTCATTCCTGTATGTCATTATTGATATATAGTCAATAATTAAACAAAAACATAAAACAATAAGTTGTTGGTGCAATCGACCCATATTTGATCGGATAGATCATGGGTTTTGATGTGTGTGTCAATAGGTTTAAGTTAAGATTTCATATTTGTTTGATGTGTGTTTAAGTCATGCAGGACTTGGTAGAACACACATGAGAGATCTCATGCTAGGTGCTCGGGTCCTTGAGTCGGTGAAGGATGATGCATCCGAGGGATCGTCAGACAAGGAGCAACGGAGTGGAGCCAAGGGAAGCTGACTTCAAGGCATATGCGAAGGATAGCATCGGGACGAGCCAAAGGCTTGGATGCATTCGAGGGACAAGAGCCGAAAAAAGAGAGCTTCAAAGGGCAACTCCGGAGAGGATGAGTATGAGAGTGTAACTATGTCAGTCGACTGGTGTAGGGACCAGTCGATTGAACCTTCTGTAAGGTGTAAACAGCGACATCAGTCGACTGGCCTGGATGGCAGTCGACTGATCTTTCTATTGGGTCGAACAAGGTGTATCAGTCGACTGGTCTGATCACCAATCGACTGGTCTATTCGAAAAGTAGTCGTTGGCTAGCTATTGGCTGAGCACTAGTGGTAGTCGACTGGTGTCGAGGCTAAGCTATTTTGTTAACAACTCTCTCCTCTATTTAAAAAGGAGCTTGAGACTTGAGAAGGGTTAGCTATGTTGTGTGAAAAACTCTCTTGCTCAAGTGCTCAACCTCCCAAGACTACTCTCTTCCTTAAACCCTAGCTTCAATCTTGTAATGATGAAGAAAGGATTGTGAGAGGTTGTGTTGGTGCAAGATGCATCAGTGATGTCCTCCTCTAAGTGTTTTAATGTTTGACAATATACTTAAGTCAGTGATACATTGAACAAAGAAAGGGGAGTTAACAGAGGAGTAACAAAATGAACCAAAGTCCTAGTAAACCTAGGCAATAAGTCCAAGTTCGAAGAATTAGGCACTAAGTCCTGATCATGGATTGGGCACTAAGTCCTGGCGAAGGGCTGGGCACCGAAGACCTACTCGGAAGGTGGGCACGAAGTCTTGGTCGAGGACTGGGCAAGAAGTCCTGGCCGAGGGTTGGGCACCGAAGACCTAGTTCGAGGAATTGGGCACGAAGACCTGGCCGAGGGTTGAGCACCGAAGTCCTGGACCTAGGGTTTGGGCACAAAGTCTTGGTCCGAGGGATTGAGCAACTTAGCTGAGCGATGACTAAGGACAGAAGTAGAGACGGGTCGGGGTTCGGACGTCTCGAGATCCGAGAGTATCGAAGGCTAAGCAAAAGCCCACCCGAAGGACTGGGTGGCAACCGTCTCCTGAATGGAGTAGGTGAAAGGCGCGTTCTCGGGGGTGGGAACTTGCGTCGGTTCGACCTAGGGTTTCGTGGAAATCCGAAGTCAGAACCAAGTCCTTAAGGCTAATATTGTGTGTATATTTGCTTTGTATTCGTGTATCTTGCAGGTGCCAAGAATGGAAGACAAAGCAGGGAAATCACACAGAAAGCGGCTGGAAGCCTTGAAGCCAGGCGCCCCCATTGATGGGGGCGCCCAACAGCATCCAGGCGCCCCCATCAATAGGGGCGCCTAACTCAAAGAGGCAAAAGCTGGTTCAGCGAAGGAAGGCAGAACAGGCTTCCATTCAAGCGCCCGGGACCATACGGGCGCCCCCATCAACTCAGGTGCCCCTGTGGAGAGGATAAGTGCTGACCGGGCCTGCGGATAAGAGATCGTGCAGGAAAGGCCACGTGTAGGCGCCCCTATCAACACAGGCGCCTGTATGAAGCCTATAAAAGGGGCTTCGACCCCTCAGCTTCAAACAGAACTTCTACATTCATTCTAAGCCATTCTGTGCGAAGCAAAAGCGATCAGACGAAGCTCTGCGACCAAGGAAGCTCCAGGAGAGTGCGCGACGCTTCGGAGTTCCGGATTGGCCGGATCGTCTGTTTCTGTTTGGTTTGTTTTAATTCAAGTTGCATTTCAATTCATATCTTTTTTCTTGTATATCAACTGTAAGACGGGTTTTCTCCGCCTCCGAAATTCCAGAAAGGAGACCAATAGTGGACTCATGCCGAGTACATAGGCCTTGGACGTACTGACCCTGGGGGTCGGGAACCAAGTAAATAAATCCCGGTGTCTATTGTCTTGCTTTTCGTTACTTTATTTTCCGCTGCGTATTTGCTCTTTCTTAGTCAGAAAATTTTACAACGATATTCACCCCCCCTCTATCGTTTTCTTCGATCCAACAGGTTGTTCTCCACCGAGAAGGAGAAAGTTCTAGTCGGAGATTACCGGGGATTGATCCACCGAATGATCAAGGGTTTGTCCACCTCAAGGGCACGCCATGGAGTAGAAGCAAGTAATCACCGAACCACGTAAATGGTAATGTGTTAGCATTATTTCTAATTGCTTAGTTTGCGTTTCCGCTTGCGCTAACACTTGTAGGAAGTAACATCGAATTGGACGAAAAGCTATTCACCCCCCATCTAGTCGGCATCTGATCCTCATCATAAGTCAATTAAAGGCTCTATCACCTCTTCATGTTTTCTCCTTGCTATAGTTTTTGAACCACCTGTGTGGGTGTATAATTGTTTCTTTCTATTTTCAGCATTTTTCTTACATATGTCCCATTATTGAAAACAATTAGAGAAGCTCAATACTGAAAACAATCATAATTAGAATCCAAATTGAAATGGATCTAATGAGCATGAGCAAATTAGGATATGTCACCTGAGTTTTCTCACTTAATCGGTACTCAATGAACCATCTCCAATGGTTTTCATCAATTCTAGGAGGTCGCTTTGCATCATTTTCTTCCATGCTCAAAGTACTATTATAGAATTCATGAAACAAGTTGTACCTGATGTCTTTCCATACTTTCCCAATACGTTTCATGATATCATTCTTCAATCTTCTGCATACGAAATCAAAGACATTAGTACCAAAGTCATAGAGATTACAAAAGACATGGACAAATAAATTGATTTATCTGTATGATGCTATTATACACCGTGTCCTTATATGATTTAGGAACCTTACGCCAAGAGATATAGAAAATGGAAAATTTATTGAAATCACTTCCTAAAACTCCTAAGAAGCCACCCAAAAGACCACCTGCATCGCCTATGGCTTGCCCAAGCTCATTACATGGAACTATAATTTTTTACCCTCAAGAATTAACCAAACATCTTGCACCATGTATGGTGCTTCTTTAGTTGTGTCATCCAACTCATCTAAAACAAATAAAATCTGTTACTTCCTAACATTATAAAATAAATATGCAAAAAAATATAACTAACAATTTTATAAATTTAAGGATAAAAGGTTTCAAAATTAATCGTAGTAGAAGTTAAATTTTGAAAAAAAAAATGAAGGAAGAAATTTGCTACCAATAACATTAACAATCCAATAACTTTTCTTCCTACTACCACTAAAAGAAGTGTCACCATATTAGTCAAACAAACCAACATCTTCATCCTCCATATCATCCTCTGGATTAGCCTTAAGCCCCTCTTAATTCTAATTCCTAGATCCGTCTTAGCCTGACATCGCTTAACTTCATAAGCTCTTCTATCTCCATCTCATCTGGTAACACAAATGATGCATATGAATAATTTTATGATTTATCAAAATAAATATTTGTATGTTGATAGGAGAGGGGGTACGTTTTCCATACCATGACATTTGGCAAATGTTGTTGTTCTTTGAACCCTTTTTCAAACAAAGGATAGTTGATGAGCTTCAATTCGTGGAGGGTGGTTAGTAACTCCTTGAACTCAAGATTACAACATACTTTTATAATTAAAGAATTCAAGGTGAGGTTTTCTAACCTGCTACAACTCAATGCTCGACCCCTTGGGCGGCCCAACTAGCGGCCCAAAACCTGGCGGCCAAATCTCATTTGGCGGCCCAACAACCTGGCCCCTCGGCCCAACAACTTGACGGTCAAATCAACATTTGCGGCCCAACTTTGACGACTTCTTAGGTCGACGACCGTTGACTGTGCCATTACTCACAAGAACTTCCCACCCCTGACTAGTGGATTTTTGTCTTCCTCAGGATTCGAACTCTAGACCTCCAAGCTAAGTAATAGAGTTTATGAATCCTGATAGCCAAGGGACTGTACATGTTAAATACCGAGTCTCAGGGGGCTAAATAGAAAACATAAGGGCTTAGTTGTAATTTTCCGGACTTGGAGGGTTTAATTGCAAAAGGCCAAAATCTAATATTAAAAACCCCTAAAAGCCCTCTCCCCTTTCAGTTTTTCCCACCGATCTCCCCTCTTCGCCGTTTCCTTCTCCCCGACGCCGCCGAGCCCTAGCCGACGCCACGCCTCCTGTCTTCTCCTCTCCTTCCTCTCGATCTTCTTGGCCTTCTTCCTCTTTGGCGCACACGAAGGAGAAGTCGCGACGCAGAGTCTTCTCGCGCGAGCAAGCCCTAGCCGCCGGCCTAGCTTCGGTGATTTTTGCCTCGCTACCGAAGACGACGAACCTCTTTCCTACTTCTTCCCCGCAGTTCATTTCTGTTCCTGTTGCTTGCGCCGGCCACAAGGAAGGTTAGAATTCGGGGACTGGTTTTGAATGAGTTTGCTATCAGATTTTAACATAAGCAGAGAAATGGAAGGTTTGGATTTTGTGATCTTAGGCAATTTTATGGTAGTTCTATTTGGTTTATGCAATCGTTCATGTTATCTAAACTTGTGGACAACATTGTCTTTCAATGGTTGTTGATAACTTATAATGGTTTACAATAGATTGTAATCAGAACGTTTAGATATATCAAGGGAGATTAAGTAATATCTTAATGGTGTTGTGTTTTGGGTGAGTTGAGTTAGTAGGTGTCTAGCCTGCTTTGGTGTTGAATTTGATTTGGATTACTAAGGGGTAATTATTGCTTTTGAATTGGTGGTAGTTTCTTAGGTTGGTTTGGATTTAACTTAATGACCTAATCTTGTAAATTGTCAGTTAGTTAAATAGAGGTTATAATGAGGATTTGTCCTAATTTTATTTAGTATTTTGTTTAGCTAATTTGTTGATTTTATAATTAGCTAAACTTTATCATTCGGTACAGGACCTTGAGTTGGATACGCACAGTTGATGGTGGAAGGTCCTCATTTACGAAATTCTTCAATAAAAGATGGGTACTTCTCCTTTGTACTCGAGTAGTTCCTTTTACCTTAAAGCATGACTATTTTATGTCTAATAGGTTGCTTGACCTTATTCCTTGTTGTTTGTTATTTTAACATCGCCGTTGATACTTATTCTTCGTTGATCTTCGAGTATTCAAAATTCGTATCCGTACAGTCCTCTGTTGGTTTACTGTTCTGTAAAGTGCCACTTGTACGCGAGTACTTAGAAGTCCATTAAACACAGATAGGTTTATTTGGCATTAGAAATATCCTACCTAGTAGTGTAGGTGGATAATCGTTGGTTTTCAATTTCTGGTTGGTTGCATTGATGCAACGTTTACTTGTTGGCTTTTGTTACATCATTGTTCTTCGGTTGTTCGTGCATCTTGTAGCATGCACCATATCTGCACGTTGCATACTAACGACTGTTGGGTTTCCATATAGTTAAGCCGTCGTTAGTCATTTAGTTGCTCGGTCCACTCAACTACTTGTTGTCGTGGTAGTTGCTAGAGTGCAAGCAACTATCCTGTTATGCCACACATGTTGCAGTTGTAGGCAAGCAGTGACACCCTCACCGTTGTTTTTCGAGGGATATTAGAGCTGTTGATGGCTCCTCCTATGTATCGAGGTTTTGGAGTGTTGGCTCCCCAGCATCCTGTCCACTCAACCACACCTTTCTGTGGTATTTGTTGGAATGCGTACAGTTGTCACAGCCCTACCCACTCGGTTACACAGATGAGATGTGTTGGCGGCTTGACTAGCGTCAGAGGTGACACATGTCATTGCATCATATGCATACGTATTTCATTTATGCATTTTCTTGTGTTTGATGCATTTATATGTGCTATGATTGTTGCACTTGGTTGACATGCATGTATATGTTGGATTTATTGTTGTCGCGTTGTTTTATATCTGCTTAGTTGTTATTCGATTTTATAACATGTTGTTCTATATATGTTATGCATGTTTAGGTATTCCTATATTCCTTATGGACTGTACCATATTGGTTCTCTACTTATTATACCCTTTGTTATGTCATGCTTATTGTGTACTCATATACCCACTGAGTCTGCCCGGACTCACCACCCCTGCTTTCTCTTTTTGTTTCAGATAGCATATAGTTCGTTTCTTGGAGCCAGGAGAGGATCCAGTTGCCAGCCCCCAGAGTTGAGTTATTTTTCCATATTTGGTTTAGTTGTTTCGTTTTCAGTACTTGGTAAAGTTGCATTTTATTTGTTATCAGGTTTTATCGTTATTAGAGACATTTAAGTTCTCTTTGGATTGTAATTTCTTTTATGTTTAAGGTGGCTGAGCCACCCATTATCTTATTTATATCTGCGTGGTGATGTTTTATTCCTGTTATGATGGCTGAGCCATCTTTTGAGTTTGGAGTGTATGTATTATTGCTCAACTTGTCCGCCGTACAGGGGAGATGTGCCCGATTTTCGAGAAAACATGTGCCTCTGGGGTCGTGACAATTTTTGGTATCAAAGCAAAGTTTGCGAGTTCATTTGGGATCTGTGGGTTTTTATGATGTTGTTTTTGGTGGATTATTAAAGCGTCAGTTTGTTGAGGTTTTGCAATGTTTTAGTGTCTGTGGGTTTACGAAGTTGTTTTTCGAGGTCTATCGGTATTTTACGGATTTGGTCGTATTCTGGCGGAGTCATTTTTGGTATGGTTGTGCTTTGGGACTTGGCAGCGACAAGATCTCTCCCGGCAAACAAGAAGTAAGTTGGTTTTAAATTTGATTAAATTTATATCTGAATAATGTATGTTGGTTTTATTAACAGATATGCCTCGTCGTATTGAGTTATCTCCACCCCGTGCTCGTGGTCGTGGACGACGATCACGGGGGAGGCCAGAGGAGGCCGAGGGAGACACGAATCAGGAGATTGAGAGGCCCACCAGAGTGGAGCCGACTGGTCGGGGATCAGCTCACCAGGACCCTTCGGGTGACCTGAGATCTCCACCACGGAGAGTATCTTCTCCTGTATATCCGACAGCAGTTCCAGTTGTACCATCAGAGGCAGGTCCATCAGTACCACCAGTGGCAATTCCTGGAGTGCCATCAGGGGTACCCCCTGCCCATGCGGGTTGGCTTATGGACAGAGCTCGGATTCCGTTGCTGGCAGCGTCTGTGAAGGGTCGCTTCACACTGTTCCATGGGGAACCAGATCCGTATGCTGCTCATGCCTGGTTGGAGACATTGGAGGACACCTTCGCTATATGACCCTCACAGACGTAGAGAAGGTGGAGTTGGCTACATATCATCTTCGAGATCAGGCCGTAACTTGGTGGAATATACAGAAGACTCTTACTGGTGGACGGCCAATTTCTTGGGTTTCTTTTCGCGAAGCTTTTGAGGGCAAGTATTATCCTGCCGCGTTTCATACAGCCCGACGGCAGGAGTTTCTTGCTCTTCATCAGGGAGACCGCTCAGTTATGGAGTATGAGGCGGAATTTAATCGCCTGGCAGAGTTTTGTCCTCAGTTGGTTGCTACAGAGGAGGAACGGACGACACAGTTCATGCTGGGCTTAGCTGGATATATCCAGGTGCGTATGTCTGGATGAGCTCCTACTTCATATTGAGAGGCTTTGGATCGGGCTTTACATACCGAGATGATCCAGGATCAGTTGCATGGTGATAAGAACAAAGGGAAGCAGACCACTCAGGGTTCAGCAGCGACACAGAAACAGCAGACTGTTGGACAGAAGCGCAGTAGCAAGAGTCAGGGTACGTAGGAGACTTTTGTGCCTCAGTCTCGACCCCAGAAGTTTGGACGGTTTTTAGCAGGATCGTCTCAGGGTTCTCATCAGACTCAGAGGTTTACTACTTGGGCGACTCATTGTTTTCAGTGTGGATCTAAGGACCACGGCAGACCAGATTATCCTCTAGAGCACCCCATCTGTTATTATTGTAAACTTCGGGGTCATGAGAGTCGAACTATCCTTTGAAGGCTCGGCATATGTCTGCAGCATTTACTCCGCGGGGTGGCCGATCAGGACCGCAGAGGCCATATCAAGGCGGCCGTCAGACTCATACGTCATTCCGACCGCAGCAAACAGGACGTCAGCAGGCAGTTCCACCACCAGTTTAGATGTATGGTATGCCCGGACATGAGTACTCCTCACCAGTGGTGTCTCAGTATTCTGGGACAGGATCGTACTATCCCGCAGCCATGTCCAGCATACCAGCCTGCAGTTTATCAGCATCAGCAGTCGGCTGGAGCTTCGGGTTATCAGTCTCAGCAGTCGGTTGAGCCTTCTGGATATCAGCCCCAGCAGATTGTTGGACCTTCGTCTTCTCAGCCGCAGCCGATTTTAGCGTTGCCACCTTCAGCTCTAGAGACAGGCCGAGTTTATACAGTCACCAGAGAGGAGGCGCAGCGGGCCGATGGATCGGTCTTTCGTGGTATGATTTCGGTTTATGCATTTCCTGTTGAATTACTTATTGATACCGATAGTTCTAGTTCTTTCATATCACGACTGTTTATGAGAAAAATTAGTAGAGTGTCTACCCTTAGATCATAACGATTATCAGTGTCTACCATCCGGTGAGGTATTGGATATCACGCAGGAAGTCAAGGCGTGTCCATTGGAATTTGGCGGTTATACACTCACCGTGGATCTGTCAGTACTTGAGATGGTAGAGTTCGATATTATTCTGGGCATGGACTCGCTGGCAGTTTATCATGCCACAGTTGATTGCCAAGCGAGGGTGGTCACGTTTCGGCTTCCGAACCAACCCTCGTGGGAATTCATTGGCACCAGAGATGATGGGATTTCTATTATCTCTACACTTCAAGCCCAGAAGCTTATATCACACGGATGTCAGGGTTTTCTATTATCATTGATCAACACTGATGGTAACAATAGCCCTCAGTTCTCGGGTATTCCAGTGGTTCAAGAATTTCCAGACGTATTTCCAAAGGAGCTACCTGGTTTGCCTCCCAGAAGGCAAGTTGAATTTGTGATCGAGTTGATTCCGGGGAATGCGCCGGCATCAAAGGCTCCGTATCGTATGGCGCCTAAGGAGTTGGATGAGCTAAAGGTCCAGCTTCAAGAGTTGCTTGACAGGGGATTTATTCGTCCTAGTGTATCTCCATGGGGTTCACCAGTTTTATTCGTTAAGAAGAAGGATGGTTCTATGAGTTATGCATCCACTACAGACAGTTGAATGTCGTGACTATCAAGAATAAGTATCTCCTACCTCGTATTAATGATTTGTTTGATCAGTTGAAGGATACCTCAGTGTATTCTAAAATTGATTTGCGGTCTGGATATCATCAGTTGAGGATCAGGGATTCGGATATCCAGAAGACAGCTTTCCACACCCGGTACGGACATTACGAGTTTTTGGTAATGTCATTTGAGTTTACCAATGCTCCTGCAGTATTTATAGATCCGATGAATCGGGTTTTTATGGAGTATTTGGATCAGTTTGTTATTGTTTTCATTGACGACATCCTGATTTACTCCCGTTCCGAGAAGGAACATGCGCGCCACCTTCGCATCGTCCTGGAGACGCTCCGACGGGAGCAGTTGTATGCCAAGTTTAGCAAGTGTGCTTTCTGATTGTCTTCTGTGGGTTTTCTCGGGCGCGTTGTTTCTAGTAGAGGTATCTCCGTAGATCCCCAGAAGATCGAGGCTGTCACCAGTTGGAAACAGCCTAAGTCGGTTCAGAGGTGCGCAGTTTTCTCGGTTTGGCTGGTTATTATCGCCGATTTGTTGAGGGGTTTTCCAGCATCGCCCCACCGTTGACACGTCTGACCAGAAAACGCGTGAAATTTGTTTGGACAGAGTCTTGCGAGATCAATTTTCAAGAGCTCAAGCGGCGATTGGTGTCTGCGCCTGTATTGGTGTTACCTTCAGGCGAAGACGGTTTTGTACTCTACACTGATGTCGTCAATGAAAACAATAACAAACTGATCCAAATACTCTATAAAAACCCGATTAATCAGATCCATAAATACTGCAGGAGCATTGGTAAGCCCAAATGGTATTACCAAAAACTCGTAATGTCCGTACCGGGTACGGAGCTGTCTTCTGGATATCCGAATCCCTGATCCTCAACTAATGATATCCGGACCGGAAATCAATTTTAGAATACACTGAGGTATCCTTCAACTGATCAAACAAAACTTCAAAACGAGGTAGGGGATACTTATTCTTGATGGTCACGGCATTCAACTGTCTGTAGTCGATGCATAACCTCATATAATCATCCTTCTTCTTGACGAATAAAACTGGTGAACCCCATGGAGATACACTAGGACGAATAAATCCCCTGTCAAGCAACTCTTGAAGCTGGACCTTTAGCTCGTCCAACTCCTTAGGCGTCATACGATACGGAGCCTTTAATGCCGGCGCAGTCTCCGGAATCAACTCGATCACAAATTCAACTTGCCTTCTGGGAGGCAAACCAGGTAGCTCCTCTGGAAACACGTCTGGAAATTCTCGGACCACTGGAACACCCGAGAGCTGAGGGCTACTGCTGCCATCAGTGCTGATCAATGATAATAGAAAACCCTGACATCCGTGCGATATAAGCTTTGGGCTTGAAGTGCAGAGATAATAGAAATCTCATCATCTCTAGTGCCAATGAATTCCCACGAGGGTTGGTTCGGAAGTCGAAACGTGACCACCCTCGCTTGACAATTAACTGTGGCATGATAAGCCACCAATGAATCCATGCCCAGAATAATATCAAACTCTACCATCTCGAGAACTGACAGATCCACGGTGAGAGTATAATTGTCAAAGCCCAATGGACATGCCTTGACTTCCTGCGTGATATCCAATACCTAACCGGATGGTAAGACACAGATAAACGTTGTGATCTAAGGGTAGACACTCTACTAATTTTTCCCATAAACAGTCGTGATATGAAAGAACTAGAACTACCGGTATCAACAAGTAATTCAGCAGGAAATGCATAAACTGAAATCATACCATGAAAGATCGATCCATCGGCCCGCTGTGCCTCCTCTCTGGTGACTGCATAAACTCGGCCTGTCTCTGGAGCTGAAGGTGGCAACGTTAAAATCAGCTGCGGCTGAGAAGATGAAGGTCCAGCAGTCTACTGGGGCTGATATCTAGAAGACCCAACCGACTGCTGAGACTGATAACCCGAAGCTCCAGCCGACTACTGATGCTGATAAACTGCAAGCTGGTATGCTGGACGTGGCTGCGGGATAGTACGATCCTGTCCAAGAATACTGAGACACCACTGGTGAGGAGTACTCATGCCCAGGCATACCATACATCTGAATGGTGGTGGAACTGCCTGCTGACGTCCTGTTTATTGCGGTCGGAATGACGTATGAGTCTAACGGCCGCCTTGATATGGCCTCTGCGGTCCTGATCGGCCACCCCGCGGAGTAAATGCTGCAGACTTATGCTGAGCCTTCAAAGGACAGCCTCGACTCTCATGACCCCGAAGTTTACAATAATAACAGATGGGGTGCTCTAGAGGACAATCTAGTCTGCCGTGGTCCTTAGATCCACACTGAAAACAATGAGTCGCCCCAGTAGTAAACCTCTGAGTCTGATGAGAACCCTGAGACGATCCTGCTGAAAACCGTTCAAACTTCTGGGGTCGAGACTGAGGCACAAAAGTCTCCTGCGTACCCTGACTCCTGCTACTGCGCTTCTGTCCAACAGTCTGCTGTTTCTGTGTCTCTGCTGAACCCTGAGTGGTCTGCTTCCCTTTGTTCTTATCACCATGCAACTGATGCTGGATCATCTTGGTATGTAAAGCCCAATCCAAAGCCTCTCAATATGAAGTAGGAGCCCATCCAGACATACGCACCTGGATATATCCAGCTAAGCCCAGCATGAACTGTGTCGTCCGCTCCTCCTCCGTAGCAACCAACTGAGGACAAAACTCTGCCAGGCGATTAAATTCTGCCTCATACTCCATAACTGAGCGGTCTCCCTGATGAAGAGCAAGAAACTCCTACCGTCGGACTATACGAAACGCGGCAGGATAATACTTGCCCTCAAAAGCTTCGCGAAAAGAAACCCAAGAAATTGGTCGTCCACCAGTAAGAGCCTTCTGCATATTCCACCAAGTTACGGCCTGATCTCGAAGATGATATGTAGCCAACTCCACCTTCTCTACGTCTGTGAGGGTCATATAGCTGAAGGTGTCCTCCAATGTCTCCAACCAGGCACGAGCAGCATACAGATCTAGTTCCCCATGGAACAGTGTCAAGCGACCTTCACAGACGCTGCCAGCAACGGAATCCGAGCTTTGTCCAGAAGCCAACCCGCATGGGCAGGGGGTACCCCTGATGGCACTCCAGGAATTGCCACTGGTGGTACTAATGGACCTGCCTCTGATGGTACAACTGGAACTGTTGTCGGATATACAGGAGAAGATACTCTCCGTGGTGGAGATCTCAGGTCACCCGAAGGGTCCTGGTGAGCTGATCCCCGACCAGTCGGCTCCACTCTGGTGAGCCTCTCAATCTCCTGATTCGTGTCTCCCTCGGCCTCCTTTGGCCTCCCACGTGATCGTCGTCCACGACTACGAGCACGGGGTGGAGATAACTCAATACGACGAGGCATATCTGTTAACAAAACCAACATACATTATTTAGATATTTTATCCAAATTTAAAACCAACTTACTTCTTGTTTGCCGGGAGAGGTCTCGTCGCTGCCAAGTCCCATCACAACCATAACCAGAAAAAGACTCCGGAAAATAAATCCGTAAAATACCGATAGACCTCGAAAAACAACTTCGTAAACCCACAGACACCAAAACATCGCAAAACCTCAACAAACTGACTCTTTAATAATCCACCAAAAACAACATTATAAAAATCCACAGATCCCAAACGAACTCGCAACCTTGGCTCTGAGACAAAAAAATTGTCACGACCCCAGAGGCACATGCTTACTCGAAAATCGGGCAACATCTCCTTGTACGGCGGATAAATTAGGGGCAAATATACATACACTCCAAACTTAAAAGATGGCTCAGCCATCATAACAAGAATAAAAACATCACCACGCAGTTTTATATCAACATAAAAGATAACGGGTGGCTCAGCCACCTTAACATAAAATAAACTACAACCCAAAGAGAATTCAAATGTCTCTGTAATAACGATAAAACCAGTCCGATATCTAGAACGCAAATAAAATGCAAACAATCCAAATGACGAAAATAAAACTAAACCAAATACGAAAATAACTCAACTCTAGGGACTGACAACTGGATCCTCTCCTGGTTCCAAGAAACGCAACTACCTGCTATCTGAAACAAAAAGAAAAAACAGGGGTGGTGAGTCCGGGCGGACTCAGCGGATATATGAGTCAACAATTGCATGGCATAATAAAGGATAACTAAGTAGAGAACCAACTGGGTACAGTCCATAAGGAATATAGGAATACCTAAACATGCATAACATATATAGAACAACATGTTATAAAACCGAATAACACTAAGCAAGTATAAAGCAACGCGACAACAATAAATCCAATATATATATGCATGTCAACCAAGTGCAACAATCATAGCTCATATAAATGCATCAAACACAAGAAAATGCATAAATGAAATACGTATGCATATGATGCAATGACATGTGTCACCCCTGACGTCAGTCAAGCCGCCAACACATCTCATCTGTGTGACCGAGTGGGTAGGGTTGTGACAACTGTACGCGCTCCAACAAATACTATAGAAAAGTGTGTTTGAGTGGACAGGATGCTGAGGAGCCAACACTCCAAAACCCCGATACATAGGGGGAGCCACCAACAGCTCTAATATCCCTCGAAAACAACGGTGAGGGTGTCACTGCTTGCCTACAACTGCAACATGTGTGGCATAACAGGATAGTTGCTCGCACTCTAGCAACTACCACGACAACAAGTGGTTGAGTGAACTGAACAACTAAATGACTAACGATGGCTTAACCATATGGAAGTCCAACAGTGGTTAGTATGCAACGTGCAAATATGGTGCATGCTACAAGATGCACGAATAACCGGAGAAACAATGATGTAACAAAATCCAACAAGTAAGCGATGCATCAATACAACCAATCAGAAATCGAAAACCAACGATTATGCACCTACACTACTAGGTAGGATATTTCTAATGTCAAATAAACCTATCTGTGTTTAATGGACTTCTAAGTACTCGCGTACAAGCGACACTTTACAGAACAGAAAACCTACAGGGGACTGTACGGATACGAATTTTTGAATGCTCGAAGACCAACGAAGAATAAGAATCAACGGCGATGTTAAAATAACAAACAACAAAGAATAAGGTCAAGCAACCTATTAGACATAAAATAGTTACGCTTTAATGTAAAAGGAACTACTCGAGTACAAAGGAGAAGTACCCGCTTTATAATTGTAGAACTTAAACGAAAAGAAAGTCTCCCACGATCAACCAAACAAGTCCGAATCAAGGTCCTGTATATCTGATAAGGTTTAGCTAATTATAAAATTAACAAATTAACTAAACAAAATACTAAACACAATTAGAACAAATCCTAATTACAACCTCTATTTAAATAACTCACAATTTACAACGGATCCCTTCTTAACCTAATTCATCCAATATTAAGTTATTACTTTAAATCTCAAAATCCCCTAATGTATCATGTTGGGATCTACTCCATTTAAATCATATTCATTAATCCATTAATTAAGCTAACCCCTCATTTAATCGAACCAATATTAGCCAAGTAAATTTAAGCCATAATTAATTCATCAATTTACCTAATTACCCACTAAAAGCTCACGGCAACAACCACACCTCACGGCAAAAACCAAGAACACAACAAGAAAAATCAAACACACTGCCAAATTTGACTTCACGAGTAGAACTAAACCTACAGGAATTAACCTATTAGAACAGAATTAATCCCACCAGAGAACCCCTTACCTGGCAAAAACTCAAACCGAATTGTGAGTAAAACTCAAACACAGAAAATCCAGCCATAATCTCAGAACCACATGCTGATTAATCGACCTATATACTCAATAAATTGATACCTTTATACCTCTCCAACACCGGCGACTCTGCACTGGAGGTGGAAGATCGCCGGCTGGTCGCGGGCTTGCTAGGGCTGAGGGTAGAGACTCGTCACCGCGTGTTTGCGCGAGAACAACGGCGCTGAAAGAAGATGACCTGCAACCGGCGATGATGTGTCGATCGAATGAGATCGTACGAGGGAGAGAATCGCACCGGCGATGACAGCATGGTCAGCGTTGCCGTCGGTTTGCTCGGGAACGGCTGCGGCGCCGGCGATGTTCGCGTGAGGGAGAAAAGGAAGGAGATCGCGCTCTAGGGGTCGGCGGCGTGGCGTCGGGCAGAGGGAAACAGAGAGAAGCGAAAACTGATTTCGGGGATTTAGGGTTTATAAGTAGTTTTTTTGGACTTTTGCAATTAAACCCTCCAAGTCTGGAAAATTACAACTAAGCCCTTATATTTCGAATTTTTCCATTTAACCACCCCCCCCCCCTAAAACTCGATATTTAACACTAAATGCTTAAATTTATTAGTGAATGCAAATTTTGAACATCGAGTGCACCACAGCCATCTAATTTCATTTCTTTCACAGAAGACATAAAGGGCCACTGAGAAAACTTGATCAGCATATAACATGGAAAATTTTCGAGAAAATGAAGATTGGCGAAATCACCAATCTCCAGTCCATCCCACGCTTCCCAATTTATGTCAAGGATGTGAGCTTTTTTAACCTGGTAACAACCATCTTTTGTTCAGAATCATGAATCTCTAAAGTCTTTAGTGAAGGTAGTCGTTTCTGTGATAGATGAACATATTCCGCATTGCTACGTAACTATGTCAAGCATTGGAGCGTTGGAAAGTAACACTTTGACATCCACTTACTATGTTCCTGAGTGATGACCACAATGTTAAAATTTGTCAAGGAAAGCAAATTGAAAAGATCAGGTACACAACTACCTAATGTCATTTCTTTCACAAAGACATAAAGGCTCACTAAAGAAATTTGATCAGCTTAAAACATGCGGAAAGTTTAATAGAATGGAGAATGGGGAAATCACCAATCTCCACTCCATCCCACATTTCCCAATTTAGCATTCCTCCAAATTCTAAGTTGTTTTAGAGAAGGAAATGCAATTTTGTTTTGGGAAGAAGATAGAGCTGCCATTAGCATGGAGCAAAATTCACGTTCCACATGTTGTACGTCATCCATCTGACTTATAACGAGATATTCCAGAGAAGGAAGTTGACCCAACGATGGAACTTTAGTGCAATTCTTACATTTACTTAGACTAAAACAGGTCCACTTTAGTGAAAAAATGAATTGCTCACCCATTCAACAAATCTAATACCTTAAGGGACTTGAGGTAGACGTGTGGTTGGATGCATGCAATTTGTTGTTCTGCTTTTTTTTCCATCTTCCTCGGAGTTTTCAAAATAATCAATCTATTTATGTCAATTTAACTTCAAAGATTTTTTTTTTTGTCTTCAGAGGTGGTTTTGAGTTTGAAAATCTGTTCACAGATTTTGCAATATAAATGGAGATAGTTACGTTGTTCCAAGTTTCTATTGGAAGGTGGTAGACTCTCAAATAGCTTTTTAGGAAGAGAAGAAGAGTTGTAGTAATATGATTTGTATTGCAAAATTAATTTATCTTGCAACTTTACATTACATGACTATTTACACTACTTGATAGAAACTCCTAGATCATACTTCATTAATTAAATACATAAACTTATTCTATCAAGGTACATGAATTCTAACATTCATGTTTCACTTGGTTCATATAACTACTATGGTTCATGTATTTAATAAACTTAATTCAACTTCTAATATTTCCATAAATTTATTCAATTCTCCCACGTCGCAATTATCTTTTTTAGCTCTGACATTGAATTGGGTGAGTGTTTGCAAGTTGGTCAAGTTTCCAATTCCAGATGGTAGAAAGCCAACTTTGTCAGAAAGGACAAGATGACGTAGACTTATCAAGCTTCCAATCTGCCTTGGGAGTTCAAAAATATTTGTAGATTGCATATCCATAGTTTGTAAGTTGTAAAGGTTGCATATGGACTTTGGAAAACTCTCTACATAAGTATCTTTTATGGAAAGGTAACGAAGTAGTTTGAGGTTGCCCAATGAATCTGGTAGCTCTGTGATGCCGATCTGGCTTAAATGGAGTGCTCGTATGTATTTAAATTTTTGGAAAAGGTCGTCAAGGACCTTAAAAGTTTTGTCTTGTCTTGTAATAGAAGGCTGCCCCCGTGATTTATCTCGAACTTTAATAAAAGTGTCCGCATGAGTTTTAGTTGTTGAAGATCTTTTATTGTCTCCAGATGTTTAGTAGATGAGGATGTTCTATGCTCACCGACAAGTGTCGAATCTTTTGTAATGTCTTTGTGTCAAATTTGCTATCCATCACACAGAGGCATTCATCCCGAGCTATATATTGTGCAAGATCGTGAACAAGATCATGCATCAAAAAAGAATTGCCCTTTTCCAGATGTATTATTGACCTCTCAGACAATCTTTTTATGTAATTTCTGCCTATGTCCTCAGCTCTCTTATCTCCATCAAGAGGAAGAAGACCTTGTGACAACCATAACCGGACTATATCTTCTGAATATAAATGTTTGTCTTTGCGAAATAAAGACAGGTATTGGAAGCATCTCTTAAGTTGGATCGGCAAGCAATCATATGATATTTTAAGTGCGGGTAAAACTCCATTATTTGCTTCTTCTGATTTCCACATCTCATTCTCTAAGATGTCCTCCCATGAATCTATATCTTCTTTGTTTCTGAGAGCACCTCCTAGCACCTTCACAGCCAAAGGTAAGCCTTTGCACTTGTCTACTATCTTCCTACCAAGGTCTTCAAGATGTGGTTGTAGACTCTTATCTGCTCCTCTCAAAGTGACTCTCTTGAACAATTGCCAGCATACATCAAATGGTAAGCAATTCAAATCGAGAGGACTTCTTGTCTCCATAATTCTAGCAACTGGTTGATTTCTAGTGGTCACTATAACTTTACCCACTTGAGCTGATTCTAAGGGCATTCTTAATTCATCCCAGAGAGTGAATTCTTCATTCCAAACATCATCTAAAATGAGCAAAAACTTTTTCCCCTGCAGTTTCTTATGTAGCGCATGCTGGAGCTTATCTAGTTCTTCATGAACTTTCACTTTTGTAAACGATTGTAGGATCTTCTCTGTCAAACTAACAACATGAAAATTTTCAGATACATAGACCCATCCTCTTAAATTGAAATAGTTTTTCACTCTTGGATCATTATAGACAAGCTGAGCTAGTGTTGTTTTACCCAGTCCCCCCATCCCAATTACAGCAATTACTGAAACTCCATTCCCTATTGTATCATCCTCTGACAGCAGCCATTCAACCAGCATATCTCTTTCCTCTACTCTTCCAAGAACATCTGATTCATCCACTAAAGAGCCTGTTTCTCGGTTCTCATCTAGGGGCGAGGGGCATCTCTTTCTCTTTCCAGCGTTCTTAGGCAACGTTAGGAGTTTCCACTCTTTCGTGATCTCATCGAACCTTTTCCTTATCTCCGCAGCTTTATTTGCTAGTTCATCCTGTTGGGTTTATAATCATGAATCTAAACATCAAAAATTGTAGATTACAGTATGAATTCCCAAAGATTCATACACATGATCTTGTTATCATCTAATTTACTGCCTATAAAATTAAACTGCAAACAACGGCAAAATCAAAAAAGTAATTGAGGCATTCACGAAAGTAATCACTGAAGAATCGCGTACCACATGTGTCCCACTGGTGCTCTCATGCAGTTGTTTGGAACGCAGCACCTCGTACTCGTACTCTTCTACTACGTCTTCGGCGTCATAGGCAACATCTTTGAGCTCGCTAAGCCAAAGCTTCTCCGAGTGACTTTTTACATGATTCTCCTCCCCTGAGTCAGCAAGTTTGGCTTGGACTCTCCTCATCGTCTCTGTCAGCTTATTCATCTCTTGTTCAATGTTGTTGTGTGGCGACGAAGAAGAAGATGACGTTG
>JAGFNQ010003795.1:93880-158423 GCA_024364735.1 Boesenbergia rotunda | reverse complement strand
TATAAATTAAAACTTTGCGAAAAGTAAACTAATTTACTTTAGTACCTCGCGTAACTCGAAGTAAGGGACGAGATCCAACCGTAGCGTCCCTTGGAAGCTTCGCCTCTATTCGCGTCCACGCCGAGTTCTCTTCGGATGACTTCGCAAAGCCACGAGTTTTGTGCCGACGAGAACTACTAGAATTCTCTAAAGGCACAACTAGAAGATCAAGAGAGAAGAAAGGAAACTAACCACCAAGAATCGGAATCTAAATTCCGGGAAGGAAGGAGATGCGATCCGCTTCTTCTTCTTCTTCTTCGGCTCCTTCTTGGTGATGGTTGCTTGCGCCGGCCCTAGGAGGAAGAGACACCGGCCCTAGGTGGAGGAGCTTGGGCGCCGGCCCTAGGAGGAGGGGATGTGGGCGCCGGCCCTAAGGGGAAGGGAGAAGAGAATAAGAGAGAGAGAGAGAGGGAGCTACTAATCTCTTGATAACTCAATTGGGAATTCAAGGCTTGCCTTTGGTTCCTTTATATAGTAGCATCTCCCTTGCTAAGTCTCCCCTTTAACGGAATTAACGGAATAATTTTTCATAAGAAATTTATCTTATAAATTTACTTATGAATTATTCCGTTATGCCTAGTTTTATTATAACTAACTTTATAATAAAACAAATACATCTCTCCTCTAATTATGGAATAAAATTTTATAAGAAATTTATAAACTTTCTTATTATGGAAAAAAATCAATTCATTATTGATTTTATAAAATTAAAATAAACCATTCCATGGATCATTTTAATTTCCATAAAAGAATAAATTTCTATAAATTTCTTTATACAAAATTTATTTATCCATAATTTATAAAACAAATCGCGCTAGATTTATTTTATTAATTAAACCAATTAAATTGGTTTCTCCCCCATGTTGTGGCCGGCCAAACCAAAGGGGGTTGGCACCCTCTTTGGCCGGCCAAACCAAGCCGAACCGATCACGAATTAAACTCATTTAATTCGCCCAATAAGCCTTCAAAAGACTTAGCCATTTTAAGTTTCCGTTGCGCCTCTGATTAACTCAGATTCGTCTTATTTCTCTTGATCGGAAAATCTAATTTTCAACTCGTTTTAAATCCCTCGGATTACTCCTAGTGCGTGTGACTAAATAGGCTTTCAATTTATGTTGGCCGTCTATAATTAACTAATTATAGAACGATCATGAGTGGCACCTAGTAATACGTCATGACCCCTAATTAATCGAAAGATCAACGGTTGACCTCAGAAGTAATTCTGAAACCCTTCAGCAGCTCTAATGAATCGTGCCCCATTCCCTTCACTATCTTATACCCACTTGGTTCAGGACATGGTCTGTGTGTGTCAGTCCCCACTAGGCTGACTACGTCACACCTAGCCCAAGTAGTGTCTTTCTCGTCCTTTGGATTTCTAATTACTCTCATGTATTTAAGAGACTCATACTCCAAACATGATATGTTCTGGCCAGAGGCTTTGAGTAACAATCCAACGATAGGCCTGGGTATACATCTCCTCGCAAGGAGTGGTGAATCCTTTGTAGGCTGTTCAAACATCTTCGGGCACTTCGGCTTATACCCAATCATCCTGGGTCCACACCTCCTTGGAGATGCTTGCTTAAGATGTTAAAGTATAAGTCTCCATGACCAAGATGACTTGAGCACCGCAAGTCAAAGGAACATCGCACTTAAGCTGCAGTAAGAATTTCATTGACATATCTATATAGATTACCATATGAAGTTTTACAGCTAGTCACTCCAATGAACTAGTTCCCTTAACTAGCATCCATGTTTATCTCCGGACATCCCAATGTCACCAGCCAGTGAGAATCAGCTGATTAGAGAATAACCCATGCTAGTCTCAACAGAATTGATAATGTCCGTTTTTATCAATTCATCGACTAGGGATATTTTCAATATTTCACAATTGCACATTTAGAGATAATCACTAGTTGTGATCCCATCACAAATTCTCTTATGCTGTGAATTGTATTGCGGACATTCAGTAGATGAGTTTAAGATTCCAATCAAATACACAAACATGTATACTCAAATAGTGAATTATTATTTAATAAAATGAATGTTTACAATCATAAGGCGATTGCCTTAGGACACTTCTCTCATATCACTAACAAACTCCCACTTGGCCTAATGTCAATCGCTACGGTATCCAATACCACAGGCTCTAACATGACCCTCAAACTTGCTCTGAGGCAAGGCCTTAGTTAAAGGATCCGCTAAATTCCTTTCAGTGAGAATTTTCTCAATTTGTATATCATTCCTACTTATAATCTCTCTTATCATATGATAGCGGCGAAGCACGTGTTTGGATCGCTGATGAGACCTTGGTTCCTTTGCTTGTGCAATAGCTCCATTGTTGTCGCAGTAAACCAGCACTGCTTCATCAATGGTTGGAACCACGCCAAGTTCGGAGACAAACTTCTTGATCCAGACTGCTTCCTTTGCTGCTTCCGAAGCTGCGATATATTTCGCTTCCGTGGTAGAATCCGCTACGGTGTCTTGTTTGGAACTTTTCCAACTTACTGCGCCTCCATTCAAAGTAAATACGTATCTAGACTGAGATTTGGAGTCATCCTTATCTGTCTGGAAACTGACATCTGTATACCCACGTATTACCATATCTCCTTCTCCATATATTAGGAACACATCCTTAGTTCTTCTTAAGTACTTAAGGATTGTCTTGACAGCTGCCCAATGATCCATTCCTGGATCCGACTGCTAGCTGCTTGTGACGCTCAAAGCATACGATACATCGGGCCTTGTACATAACATAGCATACATGATAGATCCTATCGCGGATGCATAGGGAATCTTATTCATGCAAATCCTCTCGTCTTCTGTGCGCGGACACATAGACTTTGAAAGGTTGATCCCATGCCTGATGGGAAGGTAACCTTTCTTGGATTCCGACATGCTAAACCTTTTTAGTACTCGGTCAATATACGTAGACTGCGAAAGACCAAGCAACCGTTTTGATCTATCTCTATAGATTCTAATCCCAAGGATATAGGTTGCTTCTCCCAGGTCTTTCATGGAGAAAGTTTTGGACAACCAAATTTTAACTGTCTGTAAAACTGATATATCGTTTCCTATAAGTAATATGTCATCGACATATAATACTAGGAATACGACTGCACTCCCACTAACCTTCTTGTACACACAAGGTTCGTCAAGATTTTGTGAGAAATCAAACTCTTTGATTGTCTCATCAAAACGGATGTTCCAGCTCCTGGATGCTTGCTTCAGTCCATATATAGATCGTCGAACCTTGCATACTTTGGTTTTATCAACCGATGTGAAACCTTCAGGTTGTATCATGTATACATCCTCAAGCAGGTTTCAATTAAGGAAAGCTGTTTTCACATCCATTTGCCATATCTCATAATCATAATGAGCTGCTATGGCTAGGAGCATCCGAATGGATTTAAGCATAGCTACTGGCGAATAGGTTTCGTCATAATCAATTCCTTGTTTCTGACGATATCCTTTTGCCACTAATCTAGCCTTAAAGGTAACTACATTACCTTCCATGTCGGTTTTCTTCTTGAAAACCCACTTGCACCCTATGGGTTTAATCCCTTCAGGTGGGTTAACCAAGTCCCATACTTGATTTTCGTACATGGAATCCATTTCCGACTTCATGGCTTCAAGCCATTTCTCCCTTTCTGAACTTTTCAGAACATCTTCATAACTGATAGGTTCGTCATCGCTTATGAGTAACACGTCGTTCGATTCACTTATGAGAAATCCGTATCTCTCTGGAATATTGCGTGTCCTATCAGACCTACGAAGAGGTGGTGTTGTTTTAGGTTCAACTGATAGCTCATCATTATGAGTTATTGGTTGTGGGTCTAGACTAGGTGTCTCTGTAATGTCTATTGGAGTTTCTTGAACTTCATCAAGTTCAATGCCACTCCCACTGTTTTCTTGTAAAAGAAATTCTCTTTCCAGAAATACAGCATGCCTTGAAACAAACACCTTTTGTTCCAAGGGATGATAGAATTGGTAACCCCTTGTTTCCTTAGGGTATCCAATAAATAGACATTTATCAGACTTAGCATCCAATTTGTCTGATACAGTCCGCTTCACATAAGCAGGACAACCCCATATCTTAAGGTGAGTTAAGTGAGGTTTCTTACTATTCCATGTCTCATATGGAGTAGTAGAGACTACCTTGGTCGGGACTCTGTTTAGCAAGTAAACAGCTGTCTTAAGTGCATATCCCCAAAAGGATTTTGGAAGAGTTGCATGATTCATCATCGACCTAACCATGTCCATCAAGGTTCGGTTGCGCCTCTCAGATACACCATTATGCTGTGGTGTATATGGCGGAGTCCATTGGGACAATATCCCATTGTCCCTAAGATAATCTTGAAACTCTTGACTTAAGTATTCACCACCCCGATCGAATCGAAGTATCTTAATACTTTTGCCAAGCTGTTTCTCTACTTCATTTCTGAACTCTTTGAATTTCTCAAAGGCTTCAGATTTGTGTTTCATCAAGAACACGTACCCGAATCGTGAGTGATCATCGATAAAGGTGATGAAGTAGCTATAGCCTCCTTGTGCAAGAGTTGACATTGGTTCACATACATCAGTATGTATTAGACCAAGCAATTCTCCCACTGGATTACCTTTTCCGGAAAAGGGTAATTTGGTCATCTTGCCTTTTAAGCACGATTCGCATGTATCAAATGAACCGGGTTCAAATGATTCCAAAATTCCACATCGGTGTAATTCGGTCATGCGTTTCTTACTTACATGGCCAAGACGACAATGCCATGTGTAGGAGTCTATTTGATTATCTATTCGAGCACGTTTGTTGCTAACTTCGATATTGAAAACGTCACCAGATAAATCTAACGTGTAGATGCCATCACACAAAGTTCCATTCCCATAAAGAACGCCATTTAAAGTTATGTAACAACAATTGTTACTAAAAATTAAATGATAACCCTTTTTATTCAAACATGAAATAGATACAATGTTCTTTATTAACGAAGGAACAAAATAACAATTATCCAATTCTAAGACACGTCCAGTGGGGAGCTTTAGCAAATATGTTCCGATGGCAACAGCAGCAATCTTTGCTCCATTTCCAACTCGCAAATTCGCTTCTCCTTTGACGAGTCTTCTTCTATTCCTTAGCCCCTGTATGTCATTACATATATGTGAGCTACACCCAGTATCAAGTACCCAGGTATTTGAGGAAATAGAGTGACATTCAATAACGATGATACCTGAAGAGGATGGGGCATCGGATGCCTTATTCTTCAAGGACTCAAGATAAACCTTGCAGTTTCTTCGCCAGTGACCCTCCTTGCCACAATGATGGCAAGTTCCTTTTGGTTTCTTTTCAGTCTTTTTGGCCTTTTTCTTCTTTCCTTTATTTTGTTCTTTGGCCTTCCTCTTAGAACCTTTCTTCGAGGAACCAACTAACAGTACCGTCTTTTGATCCGGCTTTACAGAAGGCTCCACAGTCTTCAGCAGGTTGAGCAACTCAGGAATGGTAGTCTCTAGTTTGTTCATCCGATAGTTCATCACAAATTGTGAATAACTTTTGGGCAAACAATTCAGAATTAAGTCAATACTTAGTTCATGATCCATTGCAAAACCGAGTGTGCTCAGTCGCTCAATGTACCCCAACATCTTTAACACAAACTGCGAGGCAGAAGTGTCTTCCTGCATCTTAGTGGTGAAGAGGAGTCTGGAGACTTCGAACCTTTCGGATCTCGCCTGCTCTTCAAACAACTCATGAAGATGGAAGATGATGGTATAAGCATCCATATGCTCATGCTGCTTTTGCAGCTCAGGTACCATAGAGGCTAGCATGATGCAACTCGCAAGTTCAGAATCGATCACATGTTTCTGATAGGCCAACAATTGGTCTGGAGTTGCATTTTCTGGAGGACGGTCGGGAAGTTGATCTTCAAGGACATAAGCAAGCTTCTCTGCCTTGAGGACTATCCTCAGGTTTCGAAGCCAGTCCATGAAGTTTGGCCCAGTCAGTTTATTGGTGTCCAAAATGGAACGCAAATTCAGAGAAGACATGATCGAGTGATTATCCTAGAAATACAAATTGAGATTATGTGAGAAGAATGATTACAAAATGTATCAACATACATTAATAAAAATCCTATTTATTTTTCAAATTGAATAACCCTTTTTATCAATTCGGGAGATCGTAGGAACATCTCCAAATAGGTTGATATCCAACCATAGATAAGAACCACCATGGCTTTGGCCATCAAGTTTTTCTTAGCTATGAAGGTAGGTAATTATACCGATTACATATCACATATATGTAACTATCACTTTATGCTATCAACTAATTGAATGTTTGCATAAATCATTGGGTTGTTAACTCGTTAACAAGTATGCAACAATATACATAGCACCCAACTGCACCTCTCTTTACATCGACCTTGGCTGTGGCACAACAAATCGATGCTCCAAGCTTAAGGCTGACCCATTAATCAAGAAATAGTTTTAATATGGTTGGAGCTCATTCAACCGTTTAGTCAGGCTTGGATGTGTCCAACAACCAAAACTAAGGATTGACCTCTGACTCCAACTATATTATTCATAAACTAATTCCATGGTTTGAACATGTTGAGGTTCAAGCCGGGCATGGATGTGTCTATCAACCCAAACGAGAAACAAAACTCCGATTCTAACCATATTAATGGAAGGTGTTGGCCTTAATATTTTGTAAGGGGTTTTGGGTCTCATCCTTTCTTTTCTAAGCACATTCATGATATATTATCATGTCATGACTAACGATTTCCTTAATAAAGTATGTATGTGACTTAAGTTATCAAGTCTCATTAATTGAATTAGGAACCGGATTTCCTAATTCTAATTTCATACTTTATTAAAGGAATTGTTTTGGGAAACAATTTCCTAAATTGTCATAATCAATTTCGGAAATAATATGTTTAAGACTTTGATTTTTCTAAATCAAATCTTATTAAATTAAGAGAGAATTCCCTTAATTCAACCACATATTATTTTCATGAAAATCTCATTTAAGAAACTCTATAGGAAACCATTTTCCTAATTAATTTTGGAGACAACAATATGTAAGAGCATCACCTCTTAAATCATATTTTATTTATGGATTTAATTAATTACAACAAATCATTTTCTAAGGGTGGCTCCCCGAGGCTCAGATACCCAAAGAAAAGTAATTTGTCGTAAATCCAATTTGGTCCGCTTCAGAAGCGCAACCAAATTAAACGTGACAATTTTATTTAAAATTGGGAAATTAAATTACAGCAACTAGCTTTAAATTGGACGGCTCCCCGAGGCTCAATCCAAAATAAAGAATTTTGTTGACAATTTAAAACCCAATTCAAATTTAATTGTCAATTAATTGTCCATAAATTTGTCTAGACTTTCTTGAAAGAAAGTGCCCAAAATTGCGAGATTTCATAATAGGTTTTCAGAAGAATTGTAAGTTTCTGGTACAAAGAAAACTTACATATTTCCAAAATTGGAAAATTTCTAAAATAGAAAATTTCCAAAATTGGAAAGTTTCCAAAGATGGGAAGTTTTCACAATTATCATAAAATTTCAGAAACTAGGATATTTCCAACGTTTGCGAAATTTTATGAGGATTTCCAAACTTTGAAATTCCTAAATCATAAATTTATTATAATTGGAAAGTTTTCATAATTGAAAATTTTTTCAAAATTGAGATTATGACAAAGTTTTCCGCAAAACAATTATATGATTATGTCGAACACTAACCGGCTCTGATACCACTGTTGGGACCGGGTGCATGTTGACAAGGATACGGGTTCGTAAAATTTTAAATTTTTACGTGCAACGGAAGAATTAGCATAAAATAATTTCTTAAATTATTTTAACCTCGTATCTAGCATGCAACCTTATGATGTGTGGACATGATCATAAATTAAAACTTTGCGGAAAAGTAAACTAATTTACTTAGTACCTCAGAAGTAATTCTGAAACCCTTCAGCAGCTCTAATGAATCGTGCCCCATTCCCTTCACCATCTTATACCCACTTGGTTCAGGACATGGTCTGTGTGTGTCAGTCCCCACTAGACTGACTACGTCACACCTAGCCCAAGTAGTGTCTTTCTCATCCTTTGGATTTCTAATTACTCTCATGTATTTAAGAGACTCATACTCCAAACATGATATGCTCTGGCCAGAGGCTTTGAGTAACAATCCGACGATAGGCCTGGGTATACATCTCCTCGCAAGGAGTGGTGAATCCTTTGTAGGCTGTTCAAACATCTTCGAGCACTTCGGCTTATACCCAATCATCCTGGGTCCACACCTCCTTGGAGATGCTTGCTTAAGATGTTAAAGTATAAGTCTCCATGACCAAGATGACTTGAGCACCGCAAGTCAAAGGAACATCGCACTTAAGCTGCAGTAAGAACTTCATTGACATATCTATATAGATTACCATATGAAGTTTTACAGCTAGTCACTCCAATGAACTAGTTCCCTTAACTAGCATCCATGTTTATCTCCGGACATCCCAATGTCACCAGCCAGTGAGAATCAGCTGATTAGAGAATAACCCATGCTAGTCTCAACAGAATTGATAATGTCCGTTTTTATCAATTCATCGACTAGGGATATTTTCAATACTTCACAATTGCACATTTAGAGATAATCACTAGTTGTGATCCCATCACAAATTCTCTTATGCTGTGAATTGTATTGCGGACATTCAGTAGATGAGTTTAAGATTCCAATCAAATACACAAACATGTATACTCAAATAGTGAATTATCATTTAATAAAATGAATGTTTACAATCATAAGGCGATTGCCTTAGGACACTTCTCTCATATCACTAACACAGAGGTTAAGCAAATATCCAACCAGGGGTTGGCAAATGGTAAACTCTCTTGAGAGTAGTAGGCCAGGATGCATTTCCCATTGATGGAATAGTAGGCATTAGTCCTACTTAGGGTTTCAGTCAAAACTTAAAAGTCAGGACTGGACAACCCGAGCTGTCTAATATATTTCATTTTACTAACTCTATTTTTGCAGAATAACAAAGAAAAGGAAGGCTGGAAACCTAGGTTCTGGTGCCCGAGAGAGACTCAGGTGCCTAGGAACCCAAGCACCCATGATGAACCCAGGCACTTGGAATCAAATGTGTAAGATGTGTATACTGAAAGACACGAATTTCATTATATGAACATCTTCATTTTGAAAAGAGAATCACGACTACACTAAGTGTCTGTTTATATTAGTACATGCATGAAGTCCAATTACTTTGCATTGTAGATAACATGGTGTGTGGTGTCACACGGAAGATCATGTTATCGATTCCTTGCTTAGTATAAATAGAGGCCCACAACCGAGATGGAATTGGATAACCCATTGGGATGGTTGTAGTGTAATTAGGTGTGGTTGGTCTTGACCATAGAATTACACTAGTGTGCTTTGAGTATATTGAACATGACCAAAACCAAAGATTATTCAATTTGTACTGACTCGATAATTGGATAGGACCTCAAGATTATATTATGAAGTACGATCCCTTAATCCCGATATAATAACGGACATATATTATTAACTATTATTTCTTTGATTTACCAATGGGTGAGATCTATTCTGTTAGATCGATAGGCCCGGTAAGTTGGGAGATAATATTAATAATATGATGTGCTATTGATTATTGACGGAATCCGTGTCCTGGTGAGTCGGGTTGATGATGCCCCCTTGATGAGCTCGAAATGTTCATCATGCTAAACCCTGCAGGTGGATTTGATCTGGCATGATGATAAGGTCGAGTGGTACTAGTCAAGGACTGAGTGGTTAATTAATTTGAATTGTCAGTAATTTAAATTAATTAAAGGGCATTCGAGATCTTAAAAATGGGGGGATGGACGACTCGTAATATGTGGAGCCTATATGAAAATATGGGGGTTGGTGAGGAAGTTCAATTAAGATCCTTTAGTGGAATGAATCATAATTAATGGATCGGGTTTAGATCCATTGGTTGGCTAAGATTTAACTCCTCCTCTTGGTCCCTACCTTAGCCCTATAAATATCCTATGAGATCAAGAAACCAAGGCTTAATCAAGAGATCACAACCCAAGGCTTCCCTCCTCTCCTCTCTCTCCCTTCTCTTTCCTAGGTCACGGCAAAGGCAAAGAAGAGAAGAGTGTCTCTTCTTCTTCTTTTCTTCTTCCCTTCTCATCCACTTGGTGTCTAGCCTCTACTAGACAAAGGGAGAGACTTCCTCTCTGTTTTGTAGGGTGCGGCGAGAAGGGAGGAGGCGCTGGCGGCAGTTGGGTGGTGGCGCAAGGGTGAATTGTAGCGCCGCCGCAAGTTGAGGAGAAGAGAGGAATTCGGCCAGGTTTGGGTGGGAGAGGAACTTGGTTCTCTCCTTCATCTTCTTCTTTATCTTCTTCCTGTGAACTTCCTTGTGGCCGGCAAGGGCTTGGAGCCTCTCGGTGGCCGGTGGTGCAAGAAGTAGGGAGAAGGGCCGGCGGTTCCAAACCCTAAGATTAGGGTTTGGATTGGTGTGAAGCGTTGATTCGTTGGATAGCCTCGGTGATCTCGGTTCACGGTAGCTCATCGCCCACACGACGTCTGCGAAGGGAGAGACATAAGGTAGAAGACCGTGAGGTGATCGGGAAGGTATATCTCTTCCCCAAGCTCCTTGATTATCCTTATGTCTATTGTGTGCCATGTTTGCTAACCTTGTCATTTCATGTTGGTTAGTTTATTATTTTTATTTTGTATCATGATGAATAATTACTAACTGGACCCCGACCATAAACACAAAAGCCGGCGATCCACTCGTCGTTTTTTCCACGGTCGAACGGTCAAGCAAATCACAAGGCCGATTTTGGTAATTGGCCGAGTTGTGATTTGGATCGTTCGATACGGCACGAGATGGTCATTGGGAGATGGGTCTCCATTCGGATTAATTTTAATTCGTAGACATGGAGAGGTCTCTTGGAATGACCAAGTATTCGTTTAGGAAACCCGCCAAGCCATACCCAACAATTGGTATCAGAGCTCAGGTTTCCGGCTTTGTGTGTTTAAGGATTGGTTAATTTTTTACATTTTTCATACATTATATTTTGCCGGATGATATGTGGATGTGCGTAGGCTAACTTTGTGAGGCACGAGATTCCAACTTGTCATGCTCAAATATTTGTTGTGTGATAGTTGTGCAAATTATTGTAATTAATTAATCCTCGGGGTTGACGAGGCTAGGTATTTAATTTTTGTAATTAAATACGGCACATGTTTAGCCGAGCTATTTACTTTACTTTCGATCTAGTTTCATGTACACTCCCTTATGGAGTATAGGATTGATGTTGTAAATAAGTATCTATTCATTTTGGCTCGGAGATCCCTCAAGGTAGCTTGAGCAGAAGGAAGGGAGGAGTGGACGAAGTGACGACACGACTGGATGCGCATTAGAGACCAAGGGCCATGAATGTTGGAAAATCTAGGATTTTCTGTATTTTTCATATATTTGGTTATGTGCTTGGTTGTGTGGTTGTGCTAGAAAATTCCTCGACATAAATTACTAAGTGGGAGAGGGACCCTAAGGGTCCCACGACCTCCATTGCAATCTGATATATGATGCGAACAAGTCCGCGCGTTGGCTCTGAGTGCCTTCCTCCATAATGGATAGACTTATTCTGCGGATCACAAGATCAGAAAAGATTATAGAGGATTATTGAAGAGCGTGTGTACTTCCCAATAGAAGGCACATAATCTTAGATAATTCTCTTAGTGTCGTGCAATGGTAAACACTTAGATACAATTATTAGTATCCTCCCCAACGGAGTCACTGCTAATAACTTGTAGGGCCGAAGTTGACCAACTATTAGTCTTACTTGTCAAAAAGTTAGGTTGACAAGATAGTAAGATTAATGGGTAAAACCTTCTCGAACGAATGTAGGGTTTGTATACGTTCACACTAACGTGGCACGCAAATTCTAGGTGTTTGAGATGTTGGTTGATTTCGAAAATTTATTATTTTGAGGAATCAATTTATTTTCGATTTCTAAAGTAATGTATGTTGTGATTCTCAGGTTTTTCATAATGGCCTTTTACCCACTAGCAACAATTCTTAAGGAAAACAAACTTACTGGCCCCAAACTACATAGACTGGAAGAGGAACCTTGACATTGTCCTCACTGCTGAAGAGTACAAATTTGTACTCTTCGAGGAATGCCCGGAAAGGCCTAGAGAGGACTCTGGTGAAGAGTTGAGGGAGTGTTACAAGAAGTGGGTCAAGGGAGATGAGATGGCGCGGTGCTACATTTTGGCATCTATGTCGAATGTGCTGCAACATCAGCATCAGGCCATGCCCACTGCTAGTGACATGATGTTGAACCTCAAGGAGCTCTTCGGGCACTAAGGTCGAGCTGCTAGGCAAACCGCGATGAAGAGTCTGATGACAACCACTATGGTCGAAGGGACACCCGTGAGGGATCATGTCCTAAAGTTGATGGCTCACCTCAATGAGATTGAGGTACTGGGAGCACAGATCGACGGGGAATCCCAGGTCGATATTATACTCTAGTCTCTGCCTAAGAGTTTTGAGCAGTTCAGGCTCAACTACAATATGAACAAACGTGATTATTCGTTGGGTGAATTGCTAGGAGAACTCCAGGAGGCAGAGAGCCTCTTTTGTCATAACTCGCAGGCCTTAGTAACTCAAAGGGTTTCTTCTTCTGTGCCGAAAGGTAGGAAGAAGAAACAAGGTGGGTTCAAGAAGGCAGCAACATCGCAGGGACCTCAGACTGGCGTGAAGAAGTCGAAAGGCAAGTGCTTCACGTGCAAGCAAACTGGACATTGGAAGGCAAACTATCCCCATCATCAAGAGGAAGGTATATCTTTTTCTTTTGTCGTTGTAACATGTTTAGTAGTGTTATCTACCAGTACCTGGTGTGTAGATACAGATGCCACTAAACATGTCTGCAATTCTTTACAGGGGTTCTATGAAGCCCAACGACTAGCTAAGGAAGAGATTACTGTCTACAAGGGATATGCTACGGAGGTGACGACTATTGCAGTGAGAGTTATTTATTTGCCTTTAGATAGGAAAATAAAGTTTTGATTTTAAGAGGATTGCTTTTATGTACCTAATTTTAGAAAGAACTCTGGTTCAGTTTTTGAAATAATGGATATTCTATTGCTTTTGTTATGAAAAGTGGAATAGAAAGATTATTTGTTTAGGAACATGGATAAGCAATTTAAGCAATTAAAACCAAAGTCTCCCTTGATGCAAATAGTGGCTAATAGCTCATCATCTAACCAAAATAGGAGAAAGGTTCCTTCCAAGATGAACCAAACATGTCTTTGGCATCTAAAGCTTGGTAATATTAACCTTAGTAGGATTTAAAGGTCGATAGCCGATGGACTCTCGGGTTCATTGGTGGTGGGAGACTTCCCAACCTTTTGAATCTTGCTTGGAAGATAAGATGACCAAGAGGCCTTTCATGGTTGAGGGGTATAGAGCCAAAGATATGTTAGAATTAGTTCATTCTGATTTATGTAGTCTTATGCCTATCCAGGATAGAGGTAGCTTTGAATACTTCATGAGACGAATATTCACAGATAAAGATACATTTGCTTGATGGCCACAAGTCTGAATCTTTGATTAGTTCAAAGAATTCAAGACTGGTGTGGAGAAATATCAATGTAAAAGTATTAAGACACTACGATCAGATCGTAGTGATGGGTACATCTTGGGAGAGTTTAGGACTTATTTATCAGAAAATTGGGATATAATCCCAGTTGACTGCACTTGGTCTACCCCAACAGAACGGTGCAGCAGAAAGAAGGAAAAAGGGCTCTTATGGAAATGGATAGGACAATGATAAGCTGCTCCGAGTTGTCAGATTTGTTCTGGGTATATGCTTTGGATACGACAGCGTACATACATGATACCATCTAGGTCAGTGCCTTTTACTCCCATAGAAGTGTGGACTGGGTGAAAGCCATGTCTAAGACATATTCGGACATGGGATAGCTCAGCACATGTGCTGAGCGGGGATACTGATAAGATTGGAATCTCGTGCGTTTGTTCGTAGGCTATCCTAAAGGAACAAAAGGTGGTTCTATAGTCCCAAGGATCAGAGGGTAATCGTTGGCACGAATACCAGATTCTTAAAAGAAGACTATGTGATGAACCACAAGCCCATAAGTAGACTAGTTCTTGAAGATTTACGAGGGGATGTTCTGACCTTAGTACCAACTGTACAAGAGGATACACCACAAGTCACTGCACTGCGTGTCACAGAAGACACACAGGTGGTACCTCGTCGTAGTGGGAGGGTTGTTAGTCAACTAGAAGGATTCATGTTCTTGGGAGAGTCCTTGGACTCGGTCTTTGGCGACCATGAATCAAGATCCCTGGACCTATGACGAGGAACATCCTCTTTGAAGAGATAATCCAGTCATATGGATTTGTTCAAAGGACGGATGAGATTTGTGTATGTAAGAAATGTGACGGAAACGTAGTGGTATTCTTGTACTATACGTAGAAAATATTTTGTTAGTTGGCAACTATGACAAAGTATTATCAGCCGGAAGGGTATGGTTGTCCAAACAGTTGATATGAAGGACTTGGGAGAAGCAGGACACATCCTTGGCGATCAAAGTTCTAAGGAATCTCCAGAGAAGGATGTTGTGCTTATCCTAAATAAAGAGACAGTGTCTTAACTCATTTTAGCATGGAAACCTCCAAGAAATGTTTTGAACTTTTTCAGCTATGGAGCTACTCCATCCAAGGAGATATGTTTAGATTATTAAAGGAGATAGAGCAGGTAATGGCGGTTCCTTTAGCATCAGCTATAGGAAGCCTCATGTATGCTAAAATCGAGACCAGATATCTGTTGTGTTGTGGGCATGATTAGCAGATATCGGAGTAACCCAGGTCAAGGAAATTGGATTGCGGTAAAAGCATATATTAGTGCCTGAGAAGGACTAAAGATTATATGCTGGTTTACCGGGCAAACCAATTCCCTATGAGTTATACGGATACAATCTTCCAGTCAGATAGGGACAAGTATAAGTATTCCTCGGGGTTTTGTGTTTACTTTTAGGAGGTAGAACCATAGTTTGGAGGAGTGTCGCGCAGCAGCTGCGTGATGGACTCCACTATGGAAGCTGAGTATATGACAGCCTCTGAGGCAGCCAGGAAAGCTACATGGTTCAGGATCCTCATGATGGACTTCGATGTGATTCCTGGTTTTCTCAAAGCTATCACATTTTGTTGTGATAAAATGGTGTAGTCGCAAACTCGAAGGAATCACGAGCCCATAAGGCGAGTAAACACATAGAGCGCAAGTACCACCCAGGAGAGAAAATGTTGTTGTTGCCTAGATTACATCAGATGACAACCTGGGATATCTTTTCACTGAGGCCTTGATAGCGAGAGCTTTAGGCATGTGGAGGATATGGGAGTCAGATGTATGACAGTGAGAGAACAGCAATGTATTTAAGTATAAGTGGGAGATTGTAAGATGTGTATACTGAAAGACATGAATTTCTTTATATGAACATCTTCATTTTGGAAAGAGAATCACGACTACACTAGGTGCCTATTCATAGTAGTACATGCACGAAGTCCAATTACTTTGCATTGTAGATAACATGGTGTGTGGTATCACACGGAAGATCATATTATCGGTTCCTTGCTTAGTATAAATAGAGACCCACAACCGAGATGGAATTGGACAACCCATTGGGATGGTTGTAGTGTAATTAGGTGTGGCTGCTCTTGACCATAGAATTACACTAGTGTGCTTTGAGTACATTGAGCAGGACCAAAACCCGAGGTTATCCAATTTGTACTGACTCGATAATTGGATAGGACCTCAAGATTATATTATGGAGTACGATCCCTTAATCCCTATATAATAACTAGCATATATTATTAACTATTATTTCTTTGATTTACCAATGGACGAGATCTATTTTGTTAGATCGATAGGCCCAGTAAGTTGGGAGATAATATTAATAATATGATGTGCTGTTAATTATTGACGGAATCCATGTCCTGGTGAGTCGGGTTGATGATGCCCCCTTAATGAGCTCGAAATGTTCATCATGCTAAACCCTGCAGGTGGATATGATCCGGCATGATGATAAGGTCGAGTGGTACTAGTCTTCCTGTAGGTGGATTTGATCCGGCATGATGATAAGGTCGAGTGGTACTAGTCAAGAACTGAGAGGTTAATTAATTTAAATTGTCAGTAATTTAAATTAATTAATGGACATTCGAGATCTTAAACATGGGAGGATGGACGACTCGTAATATGTGGAGCCCATATGAAAATATGGGGGTTGGTGAGGAAGTTTAATTAAGATCCTTTAGTGGAATGGATCTTAATTAATGGATCGAGTTTAGATCCATTGGTGGGCCAAGATCCAACTCCTCCTCTTGGTGTTGGGTATGGCTTGGTGGGTTTCCTAAGCGAATACCTAGTCGATCTGAGAGACCTCTCTATGCCTACGGATTAAAAAAAATTAATCTGGATAGAGTGTCGTTTACCATCGACCGTCTCGTGCCGTATCGAACGATTCAAATTGCAACTTAGCCAATTACCAAAATTGGTCTTGCAATTTGCTCGACCGTTCGACCGCGGAAAAGGCGACGAGTTGATCGCCGGCTTTTGTGTTTATGGTCGGGGACCAGTTAAATAATTATTGTCTATGATTCGCAATCAAAATAATTAAATAACAAACATGAAATGACGAGGCAATTGAATAAGGTACAAATAAGAATGAAAGGAGCCAGGGAGAATATACCTTCCGTTACCTTATGATCTTCTACCGTATGACCCTCCCCTCTTGGACGTCGTGTGGGCGACGATCTACCAAGAACCGTGGTCACCAAGTTGATCCCTTCTCCTTGCGCCAACCAATCCCTTACCAAAGAGATGCCGCTGGCCGCTCCTAGGAAGAAGATAATCCGAACACCAACTCTACCTTTCCTTTTCTCCACCGCTGGCAACCGGCAGCACCTCTCCACGCCAAGCAATTAGAATTGCTCAAGAGCAAGTTGCGTGTGCTACTTGTTCTCCACGCCTCACGTCCACAGGTTGCCTCGAGCATGATCAATTGCAAGCAATGTAATTTATAGGAGACGGAGAGCAATACAATTAATTGGAGACGTAACGAATGCAATTAATTTTAGAAGAAATAGATTAATTGCATGCAGTTAATTGAAGAAGAAACGCATGCTGTTAATTTGTTTTTCATTCGATCCAATGAAATGCATAAACTGTTTTTCATTCGATCCAATGAAATGCATGCATTTCCAATTAATCCAATTAATGTGGATTAATTGCATGCGTTTCATTCGATCCAATGAAATGCATGAGTTTCATGTATTTCCAATTAATCCAATTAATGTGGATTAATTGCATGCGTTTCATGCATTTCTATTTCCAATTAATTGTAGAAGAATATGATTAATTGCATCCTTTCGTTCGGCGCTGCATAAAGAGGAGAGGAGAGGAAAAACTTAAGATTTTTCCTGTGTTTCCTTGGATCAATTATTCAACTTGGTTTCATATCACCATGGGATTTATATAGGGCTACGATAGGGACCATGAGGAGGAGTTGGATCTTAGCCTGCTAATGGACCCAGTCCATTAATGAGGATCCATTCCACTAAAGGGCCCTCATTGAATTACCTCACCAACCCCCATATTTACATATGGGCTCCACTTATTACAAGTCGTCCATCCCCCGTGTTTAAGATTTCGAATGCCCGTTAATTAATTAAATTACTGACAATTTAAATTAATTAACTTCTGGATCCTTGACTAGTACCACTCAACCTTATCATCATGCCGGATCAAATCCACCTGCAGGGTTTAGCATGATGAACCTTTCGAGCTCATCAAGGGGGCATCATCAACCCGACTCACCAGGACACGGATTCCGTCAATAATCAACGGCACATCATATTATTAATATTATCTCCCAACTTACGTGGCCTATCGATCTAACAGAATAGATCTCGCCCATTGGTAAATTAAAGAAATAATAGTTAATAATATATGCCCGTTATTACATCGGGATTAAGGGATCGTACTCCATAATAAAGTCTGAGTTCCTATCCAATTATCGAGTCAGTACAAATTAGATAGCCTCGTGTTTTAGTCCTGCTCAATGTACTCAAAGCACACTAGTGTAATCCTATGGTTAAGACTAACCACACCTAATTACACTACAACCATTCCGATGGGTTGTCCAATTCCATCTCGGTTGTGAGCCTCTATTTATACTAAGCAAGGAACTGATAACATGATCTTCCGTGTGACACCACACACCATGTTATCTACAATGCAAAGTAATTGGACTTCATGCATGTACTAATATAAACAGGCACCTAGTGTAGTTGTGATTCTCTTTTCAAAATAAAGATGTTCATATATATAAAAGAAGCATGTCTTTCAGTATACACATCTAACAATCTCCCACTTATACTCAAAGACTTTGCTGTTCTCTCACAGTCATACATCTGACTCCCATATCCTCCACATGACGATCAAAAACTCTAGCTGGAAGAGCTTTAGTGAAAGGATCTGCCAGGTTGTCTTCTGATGCAATCTTGATGACAGCCACTTCACCTCGCTTTACGATTTCTCGTATCAGATGGTACTTGCGCTCTATGTGTTTACTTGCCTTATGGGCTCGTAGTTCCTTCAAGTTTGCAACTGCACCACTGTTATCACAAAAGATTGTGATAGATCTTGGAAAACCAGGAATCACATCCAAGTCCATGATGAAGTTCCTGAGCCATACAGCTTCTTTAGCTGCCTCTGAGGCTGCCACATACTCAGCTTCCATAGTGGAGTCCGCTATGCATTTTTGCTTGACACTCCTCCAAACAATGGCTCCACCTCCTAAAGTAAATACAAATCCTGAGGTAGACTTACTCTTGTCCCTGTCTGACTGGAAATCCGAATCTGTATAACCCACAGGGACTAATTGGTCTGCCCGATAAACCAGCATATAATCCCTAGTCCGTCTCAGGTATTTCAATATATGCTTTACTGCATTCCAATGTCCCTGTCCAGGATTACTTTGATATCTGCTAACCATGCCCACGGCAAAACAGATGTCTGGTCTCGTACACAACATAGCATACATGAGGCTTCCTACTGCCGAAGCATAAGGAACCGCCTTCATTTCCTCTATCTCCTTTGATGTTTTCGGACACATCTCCTTGGATAGAGGAACTCCATGCCTGAAGGGAAGGAAACCCTTCTTGGAGTTTTCCATGCTAAAACGAGCCAGGACAGTGTCAATATATGAAGCTTGGGATAAGCACAACATCTTTTTCTGGCGATCCCTTATGACCTTGATCCCAAGGATGTGTCCCGCTTCTCCTAAGTCCTTCATATCAAACTGTTTTGACAACCAGACCCTTACGTCTGATAACACTTTGACATTGTTGCCAATTAACAAAATGTCATCTACGTAAAGTACAAGAAACACCACTACGTTTCCGTCACATCTCTTATATACACATGACTCATCCGGGCTTTGAGTAAATCCATATGACTGGATTACTTCATCAAAGCAAATGTTCCATGATCGCGAAGCTTGCTTTAATCCATAAATGGACCGATTAAGCTTGCATACTAGATGCTCTTTGCCCTTTTCAATGAACCCTTCTGGCTGTTTCATGTAGATGGTCTCCTCAAGACTTCCGTTAAGGAAAGCTGTCTTGACATCCATCTGCCATACCTCATAGTCCATATGAGCTGCTATAGACAAGAGAATCCGGATCGACTTAAGCATGGCTACCGGTGAAAAGGTCTCCTCATAATCGATACCCTCTTTCTGAGTATACCCTTTCGCAACAAGCCTAGCTTTGAAGGTCTCAACCTTCCCATCTGATCCTCTCTTTCTTTTATAGATCCACTTGCATCCAATGGCTTTTACACCATCGGGTAGTTCTACTAGCTTCCAGACATGATTAGAATCCATAGATTCTATCTCAGAGTTCATTGCCCTTTGCCAAGAATCTGCATCCTTATCTTGGAGGGCCTCGTCATAGGTCCAGGGATCTGGTTCATGTTTACCAGAGACCAAGTCTGATGACTCCCCCAAAAACATGAACCTTTCAGGCTCTCTAACAACCCTCCCACTGCGACGAGGCAGCACCTGTGTATCTTCTGTGACACGCGGTGCAGTGACATGTGGTGTATCTTCTTGTACAATTGGTCCTAAGGTTGGAACGTCCCCTCTTAACTCTTCAAGCATTAGTCTACACTTGGGCTTATGGTTCATCACATAGTCTTCTTATAAGAATCTGGCATTCGTGCTAACGATTACCTTCTGATCCTTAGGATTATAGAATAGACCACCCTTCGTTCCTCTAGGATAGCCTACGAACAAACATACCTCCGTACGAGATTCCAACTTATCAGTATCTCCCTTCAGCACATATGCTGGACTACCCCAAATGCGAACATGTCTTAGACTGGGCTTGCGCCCAGTCCACAGTTCTGTTGGAGTAGAAGGGACTGACTTTGACGGAACCAAGTTCAGTATGTACGCTGCCGTTTCCAGAGCATATCCCTAGAATGAATCAGGTAAGTCTGAATAGCTCATCATTGTCCTAACCATTTCCATAAGAGTCCTATTCCTTCTTTCTGCCACACCGTTCTGTTGGGGCGTACCGGGTGCAGTCAGCTGGGACTGAATCCCAGCTTTTGATAGGTAGGTCCTAAACTCTCCAGAGAGGTACTCGCCACCACGATCAGATCGTAGTGTCTTGATACTTTTACCTCGATGTTTCTCCACATCAGCCTTGAACTCCTTGAATTTATCAAAGCATTCAGAATTGCGGCGCATCAGGTAAATATATCCATACCTTGAATAATCGTCAATGAAGGTGACGAAATATTCAAAGCCACCTCTAGCCTGGATTGACATAGGACCACATAAATCAGAATGAATCAGTTCTAGCACATCTTTGGCCCTGTACCCCTTAGCCTTGAAAGGCCTCTTGGTCATCTTACCTTCTAAGCAAGACTCACAGGTCGGGAAGTCTTCCACCACTAATGAACCCAAGGGCCCATCAGCTATCAACCTCTGAATCCTACTAAGGTTAATATGACCAAGCCTAAGGTGTCAAAGATATGTCTGATTCATCTTAGAAGGCTCCTTTCTCTTATTTAGGTTAGATGATGAGCTATTGACCTCTGTGGGAGTCCTTGGATCTAGAGTGTATAGATTACCAATCATAGTACCCGAACAAATAATCTCTCTATTTCTTTTTATAACAACTTTGTTATTGAAAGCAACAGAATATCCATCCATAATTAACTTAGAAACTGAAATCAAATTCTTTCTAAATGTGGGTCCATATAAGCAATCTCTCAGAACTAATACTTTATTTCTCTCAAAAGACAAATAAAAAACTCCCACTGAAACTGCTGCCACTTTCGTAGCATTGCCCATATAGACCACGATTTCTCCTTCAGCTAGCCGTCGAGTTTCCTGGAACCCCTGCAGAGTATTGCAGACATGGTCAGTGGCTCCCGTATCTACACACCAGGTATTGGTAGATAGCACCGCTAAACATGTTTCAACGACTAAGCACGAAGAAATACCTTTATCTTGACGACGGGGACAGTCCGCCTTCCAGTGTCCAGTTTGCTTACACGTGAAGCACTTGCCTTTCGGCTTCTTCACGCTAGTCCGTTGTCCCTGCGATGTAGCTACCTTCTTGAACCCTCCTTGTTTCTTCTTCTTCTTGCCTTTCGGCATAGAAGAGGAAACCTTTTGAGTCACTAAGGCCTGCGAGTTCTGACGAAAGAGCCCCTCTGCCGACTGGAGTTCTCCCAAGAGTTCCCCCAATATATACTTATGCTTATCCATGTTATAGTTGAGCTGGAACTGCTCAAAACTCCTAGGCAGAGATTGGAGTATTATATCGACCTGGGATTCCGCGTCGATAGATCCTCCAAGAACCTCAATCTCGTTGAGGTGGGCCATCATCTTTAGGACATGATCCCTCATGGGTGTCCCTTCGACCATAGTGGTCGTCATCAAATTCTTCATCGCCAGCTGCCTAGAGGCACGACTCTGGTGCCCGAAAAGCTCCTGAAGGTTCAACATCATCTCACAAGCAGTGGGCATGGCCTGATGCTGATGTTGCAGTACATTCGACATAGATGCCAGAATGTAACACCGCGCCATCTCATCTGCCTTAACCCATTTCTTGTAATGCTCCTTCTGCCCTTCACCAGAATTGTCGCTAGGCTTATCAGGACATTTTTCGGTGAGCACAAATTTGTACTCTTCAGCCGTAAGGACTATGTCAAGGTTTCTCTTCCAGTCAATGTAGTTGGGTCCAGTAAGTTTGTTCTCCTTAAGTATTGTTGCTAGTGGGTTAAAAGCCATTTTGAAAATCCTGAGAATCATAACACACACTACTTTAGAAATCGAAAATAAATTGATTCCTCACAACAATAAATTTTCGAAATCAGCCAACACCTCTAAACACCGAGAAATTCACATGCCACGATGGTGTGGACGTATACGAATTTCCACATTCGTAAGAGGAGGTTTTACCCATTAATCTTACTATCTTGTCAACCTAACTTTTTGACAAGTAAGATTAATAGTTGGTTCACTTCGGCTCTGCAAAATAATAGCAGTGACTCCGATGGGGAGGATACTATTATTGGCATCTAAGTGTTCACCATTACACGACACTGAAAAAATTATCTCTGATTATGCGCCTTCCGATGGGGAAGTACACACGCTCTTTAACAATTTTCTATAGTCTTTTCCGACCTAGTGAACCGCAGAACAAATCCATCCGATGGGGAGGAAGGCACTCAGAGCCGACACGCAGACTTGTTCGCATCACTTATCGGATTGTAATGGAAGCCATGGGACCCTTAGGGTCCCTCTCCCACTTAGTAATTTATCACGAGGAATTTTAACTAGCACAATCACACAATAAGCACATAACCAACATATGAAAAATAGTGAATCCTAGATTTTCCAACTTTCATGGCCTTGGTCTCTAATGCGCCTCCAGTCGTGTCGTCACCTCGTCAGCCCCAAGGATTTATTAATTACAATAATTTGCAAAACCATTCACACAATCATTATTTGGCCATGATAAGTTGGAATCTCGTGCCAGCAACACAAAGTTAGCCTACACACATCCACATATCATCCAGCTAAATAAAATGTATGAAAATGCAAAAATTAACAAATCCTCAAACACACAAAGCCGGAAACCTTGCTCTGATACCAATTGTTGGGTATGGCTTGGTAGGTTTCCTAAGCGAATACCTAGTCGATCTGAGAGACCTCTCTATGCCTACGGATTAAAAAAAAATTTAATCTGGATAGAGTGTCGTTTACCATCGACCGTCTCGTGCCGTATCGAACGATTCAAATTGCAACTTAGCCAATTACCAAAATTGGTCTTGCAATTTGCTCGACCGTTCGACCGCGGAAAAGGCGACGAGTTGATCGCCGGCTTTTGTGTTTATGGTCGGGGACCAGTTAAATAATTATTGTCTATGATTCGCAATCAAAATAATTAAATAACAAACATGAAATGACGAGGCAATTGAATAAGGTACAAATAAGAATGAAAGGAGCCAGGGAGAATATACCTTCCGTTACCTTATGATCTTCTACCGTATGACCCTCCCCTCTTGGACGTCGTGTGGGCGACGATCTACCAAGAACCGTGGTAACCAAGTTGATCCCTTCTCCTTGCGCCAACCAATCCCTTACCAAAGAGATGCCACTGGCCGCTCCTAGGAAGAAGATAATCCGAACACCAACTCTACCTTTCCTTTTCTCCACCGCTGGCAACCGGCAGCACCTCTCCACGCCAAGCAATTAGAATTGCTCAAGAGCAAGTTACGTGTGCTACTTGTTCTCCACGCCTCAGGTCCACAGGTTGCCTCGAGCATGATCAATTGCAAGCAAAGCAATTTATAGGAGACGGAGAGCAATACAATTAATTGGAGACGTAACGCATGCAATTAATTTTAGAAGAAATAGATTAATTGTATGCAGTTAATTGAAGAAGAAACGCATGCTGTTAATTTGTTTTTCATTCGATCCAATGAAATGCATAAACTATTTTTCATTCGATCCAATGTTTCATGCATTTCCAATTAATCCAATTAATGTGGATTAATTGCATGCGTTTCATTCGATCCAATGAAATGCATGAGTTTCATGCATTTCCAATTAATCCAATTAATGTGGATTAATTGCATGCGTTTCATGCATTTCTATTTCCAATTAATTGTAGAAGAATATGATTAATTGCATCCTTTCGTTCGGCGCTGCATAAAGAGGAGAGGAGAGGAAAAACTTAAGATTTTTCCTGTGTTTCCTTAGATCAATTATTCAACTTAGTTTCATATCACCATGGGGTTTATATAGGGCTACGATAGGGACCATGAGGAGGAGTTGGATCTTGGCCTACTAATGGACCCAGTCCATTAATGAGGATCCATTCCACTAAAGGGCCCTCATTGAATTACCTCACCAACCCCCATATTTACATATGCGCTCCACTTATTACAAGTCGTCCATCCCCCCGTGTTTAAGATTTCGAATGCCCGTTAATTAATTAAATTACTGACAATTTAAATTAATTAACTTCTGGATCCTTGACTAGTACCACTCAACCTTATCATTATGCCGGATCAAATCCACCTGCAGGGTTTAGCATGATGAACCTTTCGAGCTCATCAAGGGGGCATCATCAACCCGACTCACCAGGACACGGATTCCGTCAATAATCAACGGCACATCATATTATTAATATTATCTCCCAACTTACCGGGCCTATCGATCTAACATAATAGATCTCGCCCATTGGTAAATTAAAGAAATAATAGTTAATAATATATGTCCGTTATTACATCGGGATTAAGGGATCGTACTCCATAATAAAGTCTGAGGTCCTATCCAATTATCGAGTCAGTACAAATTAGATAGCCTCGTGTTTTGGTCCTGCTCAATGTACTCAAAGCACACTAGTGTAATCCTATGGTTAAGACTAACCACACATAATTACACTACAACCATTCCGATGGGTTGTCCAATTCCATCTCGGTTGTGAGCCTCTATTTATACTAAGCAAGGAACTGATAACATGATCTTCCGTGTGACACCACACACAATGTTATCTACAATGTAAAGTAATTGGACTTCATGCATGTACTAATATAAACAGGCACCTAGTGTAGTTGTGATTCTCTTTTCAAAATAAAGATGTTCATATATATAAAAGAAGCATGTCTTTCAGTATACACATCTAACACTTGGTCCCTACCTTAGCCCTATAAATACCTTATGAGATCAAGAAACCAAGGCTTAATCAAGAGATCACAACCCAAGGCTTCCCTCCTCTCCTCTCTCTTCCTTCTCTTTCCTAGGTCACGGCAAAGGCAAAGAAGAGAAGAGTGTCTCTTCTTCTTCTTTTCTTCATCCCTTCTCATCCACTTGGTGTCTAGCCTCTACTAGACAAAGGGAGAGACTTCCTCTCCCTTTTGTAGGGTGCGACGTGAAGGGAGGAGGCGTCGGCGGCAGTTGGGAGGTGGCGCAAGGGTGAATTGCGGCGCCGCCGCAAGTTAAGGAGAAGAGAGGAATTCGGCCAGGTTTGGGTGGGAGAGGAACTTGGTTCTCTCCTTCATCTTCTTCTTTATCTTCTTCCTGTGAACTTCCTTGTGGCCGGCGAGGGCTTGGAGCCTCTCGGAGGCCGGCGACGCAAGAAGTAGGGAGAAGGGCCGGCGGTTCCAAACCCTAGGATTAGGGTTTGGATTGGTGTGAAGCGTTGATTCGTTGGACAACCTCGGTGATCTTGGTTCGCGGTAGATCATCACCCACACGACGTCTGCGAAGGAAGGGACATAAGGTAGAAGACCATGAGGTGATCGGGAAGGTATATTTCTTCCCCAAGCTTCTTGATTATCCTTATGTCTATTGTGTGCTATGTTTGCTAACCTTGTCATTTCATGTTAGTTAGTTTATTATTTTGATTTTGTATCATGATGAATAATTTACTAACTGGACCCCGACCATAATCACAAAAGTCAGTGATCCACTCGTCGCCTTTTCGATAGTCGAACGGTCAAGAAAATCACAAGGCCAATTTTGATAATTGGCCGAGTTGTGATTTGGATCATTCGATACGGCACGAGATGGTAGTTGGGAGCCATTCGGATTAATTTTAATCCGTAGACATGGAGAGGTCTCTTAGAACGACCAAGTATTCGCTTAGGAAACTCGTCAAGCCATACCCAACAAGATGCTCGGGATAAACTTGGGTGGCTAGGATCGAAAAACTCAACCAACATTCGATTGAGCTGGCATGCATGGAGAGGTTGACGATCCACATCGGACCTAGGCGCTCGAGAGGCGATTCAAGCGCCCGGGAGTGGATAAACTTGAGGGATCATGTTTCGATGAGTGGCTGCCATGTCATAAGAATGGGGGCACCCGTATGACCATTCATGTGCCCAAGACACACTATTTTAGGGGCTTCGACCTGAGCACTCATAATATTCATTCATTGTATGATCATATTTCTATTCATCTTTTGAATTATTAGTGAATTGTCTAAAGTAAACGATCAAGGATTGTGGGTATTGGAGTAGGAGCCGTCACAGACTCCGAACCCAATAATAAAAAACCTATTGTGTTATTTCTTTTACTCTTACATTTCCACTGCATACTTGACTTGATTTATGACTTGATTTCTGAAAAAGCAAATGAGCGCTATTCACCACTTCTATTACTCTCATTTATCCTACGCTTTCCTTGCATGCTTATTTTCCTCATTAATTTAGAAGGGTTAGATAAAGATTTATGCTTGCTTAATACTTGCTCAACTTAGTACCAAGGTGGGATGAAATGATAGTACGTCAAGAAAGTTTGGTCTAGGGAGTCAAGTAAGATAAGATATACCTTGCTTGGACTACTTAGCTAAGTAGAATTAATCGAAGCTACCTTGCCACATCCTAGAATAGTTAGACTAGGGTTTCTCAAAAAGAAAAGTTAAGTATATAATTTTTTTAAAAGACTTTGTCTGGAAGTGATCATTGCATTGATACCTGAGAAGTGCCCTAGCCTCGCCATAGCTCGAAGCTGATTTTTGAAATATGCACTTAATTGAGTAATTATTAAATCTAAATCTAACTCAAATATCAATCAATCCTTAGAATTCAAATTAAATTCATAAAGATTAAAATTAATAACCATCTCACAGAATATATAAGGATCCCTATTTAAAAACATAGAAATAAGTGAGATGGATTTAAGATTTAAATTTGAACTTAATCTCCAATTAATTAAACTTTAATAAACCTTAATTAAATAATCTTCAATTAATTTAACTTTAATAAACCATAATTTAATAATCTTTAATTAATTAACGCCAAACATTAAATTAACCGAACTAAAACATAATTTAATTAAACTTAAATAAATTTAATAAAATTAAAACTAAGCTTAATCAATTTAATCTAACTAATAAATAATTAAACCTAACCAAACAATTTTAATTAATCCAAAATTGAATCATAATCCAGAATGAAATGTAAATCCTAATTAATTTGAAGTTAATTAATGCCTAATTCAATTAAACTTAATAATTAATCAAACTTAATTGCCCTTATTTAATGATTTAAATTTAATTATCATTATAATCTTAATATAATTAAACTCAATTAGACTCAAATTAACTTAAATAAACAAATGCATTTAATTTTAGTTAACTTAATTAACAATGTACACTTAGACTCAATTTAAACTTAATTAAACCAAAATAATAAAGTTAAACAAGCCAAATTCAATTAACAACATGAATTTAAATAATCGAGACAAAATTCAATAAAAAATCCTAATTAATCAATCCAAAATTAATTTGAACTAATTTAATTAATTCAATTGATCTGAAAATTACTTAATCAAGATAAATTCAAATTAAATAAACTAAATTTAATTAATTAAGTTAAATCAAAAATAAATAATTATGTCAACCATATACTTAAACATTACACTTAGATATATGTGACTCACAAAAAGAATTAAAACCAAGTAGAATTAATAATGCCCAATTATAACAATAATTTGTCAAAGTTTTAATAATTTAGTAAGTTGTAAAATTTAGGGAAAATATAGATGGACAAAATTATGAAAAGAATGAATAATGTAAATATGCTTGGAAAACCTAGGGCTGATCATTCATACTTGGACTCTAAGGACTCATCAACTTGCTTAAAGTCTTAGTATAACAAATGTTAATGTTTTATTTGTTTTAATTGCAAACATTGCTCAAATTGTTATATGTTTGTTCATGTTTTCAAATTCAATTAGTATTCAAGTTCTTTTTCTTAAAAATTATTTTACAAATATTTTTAACATCTCTTAACTTGAAAATTTATTTTCAAAATACCTTTTTGTTTGAAAACTCTTGCTTCAAAATACTTAAGAAAAACTATGTTCCTATGTTAATATATCTTTGGAAATTCTTTTGAAAATCATTTTTCAACTTGACCTATTTCTTTGAAATTAGTTTCTAACTTCCACTAAGTTCGTTTGAAAAACTTAGCTTTTAAAATTCAAAAGATGTACAAATTTTTTCTTTACTACTTACGATAATTTGAAACCATTATTTTTGGAACAATAATAAGTTTCAAAATTATTTCTACATACTTACTATTTTTTTCCAATCTTAGAAATATTTTTGTTTCCGAACTATTTTATGATTCTTGGACCTCTCTGATGTTTTTTTATGTATACCAAAAAGAGAAAGAATAGTTTAAAAAATTTAAGCATTTTTAAAACCTAAGTATATTAAATTCAAGGGGAGAGATTAAGTTTCTATTGAAAACTTTCTATTTCTAACTTTGAATATTTAATCATAATGTGTTTTTCAAAATTCTTTTTGAAAACTTTCTATTTCTAACTTTGAAAAATCCTTTTTACAATAATTTATTTAAACTTCATTTTTGATATATGTCAAAAGCCAAAAAGTATAGTGTGAAAAGTTAAGTATTTTTTCAAAGTTCCCTAAACGTTAAATTCTAGGGGGGAGATAAGTTAAGGAGGAGTAAGCTTTTGTTTTTCAACTTACTTATAAATTGTCTTTCCTTATGTCTATTTCTTAATGTCTTGATACTTAATTTTGAACTAGTTTGCCATAATCCAAAAGGGGTAGATTGTTGGTCCAGAGGCACAAGATGATCGAACTTGACTTTTGATATTGGCAATGTGTTCAAAGTTATGTTGTGTTGTGATTTAACGATATTAACCAAAAGTGCAGGTAGCTAAATTAGAAAGTTCTAGTAGATACTCGGCAAAGGAAAAACCCTAGTTATAGTTAGGTAAGTGGAAGTCCTAGTTGCAGTTAGACAAAGAAGTTCTAGTCGTGGGACTGGACAGAAAGACTTAGTAGATCGAGTACACTAGGCGAGAAGTCTAGATAGGTTTGGAGGATCAGATGTCTAACATGTCTATGAGTCTGGAGGACCAGACATCGAGAGGAAGTCCAAGAGGTTAGAAGATCGGATGTTGAGCAGGAAAGTATAAACAAGTCTAGAGGACTGATGATTGACAAGTTAGGTAATTTCTCCTTAGATGAGTAGGTGACGACGTGTTTCCTTAAAGGGAACAGTAGTATTGATCCAACCTAAGCTTTCACTAGGAAACCAAAAGTCAGGATCGGACAGTCCTGAAATTGTCAGAATGTTTCACTTATTTTAACTTTCTAATGCAGGAAGATGACCAGAGTTAGAGGATTCTAGGAGCTTAGAAGGGATCCAGGTGCCCGGAGGTCTAGGGACCAATTGGACCCAAGAGCTCGGAATGCCTAAACTCAGCCACACATGCAACTGAGATGGCTCGCTTAGTTTGGCTGGCACATGTTAGCTTCTAGGCACCCAGAAGGGATCCAGACACTCAGGAAGGGAAAAAGATGACTCAGATAGAGCTTTATCTAGGTGTAGCCACATCAGCGATTAAGGCGCTTGGAGGTGGTTGAGACACTTGGAGTTGGATAACTTAGTGATGAAGGTGGATCGAATAGGCCTCAGCAGAGGCACTCGGAGCTAGTCCAAGCACCTGGAATGACCTATAAAACAAGCCTTCAACCATCAATTCAGAATAACAATTCTTTACACTCTTTAAACTCTTGATCTACTCTGTAAACTCCATCACAATAACAAAATATTGCTCCGACAACAAACGCTTATGCCTCTACTTTATTGTGTTGTTGGTATCACCATTGACTTTCTACTTACCATCTTTAATTATTTTCATAATCATAGATTATGTACTTATCAAACCTTTGCTTTTGAATAGTTGTTCGGAAGATAAGGTCACTAATAGATTATCCAACAAAGCAATCAATGATCATGGGCCTTAGACTAGCCATACAAGATGTGAACCAAATAAAAATAAAGTGTGCATTGTTTGTTTAACTACTATTTTCACTGCTATCTCTTGAGTTTGCAAAAATATGAAAAATTGACATATGCTATTCACCCCCTCTACTTCTCTATTTGTTCCTATAATCTTTTCATTTATCTCCACCACTTGATCCATCCCCATGTCGAAGTCGATTAAGCATTTTAGACTTCTTGCAAAAAGAATGTTAGACAAGAAAACTTCAAGTGAGGGGTTAGTGTTACAGAAGGGGGTAAGAAGAGAGTAAAAGAGAGGGAGTTTAATAGGAGGATGATCCTTCTCTTGATGGCGAAAGGAGAGAGTGCTTGAGGGGATAGGAGGAAGAGAAGAGAGGTTCTTCTTTAGACATCTAGGATTGAAGATCGGGGAAGAAAATGGGTAAGAAAGGTTCTTCTTTGCTTAGAAGAGAGAAGAGAAATCTAGGGGTTTCTTTTGCAATGGCTCTTAGAGATGGGGGAAGATGTGGAAAACGAAAACAAGGAATTAGGGAGGTCTTGGAAGCTTTGGATCTCTAGTTAGAGGAAGAAGAAGAAGAGTTTTGAAGAAAAGGGTGGGTGGCAAGCATAGCTTAGTGTGGGAAAAACATAACTCAAGAGGGGGTTTAAAACCCCTTCAGAGATGTACGACATGACCGTGCCATGCATCGTGGCTACAGAAGATCGAGAGGAGAGGTATCCTGGCCTACCATGGGCTCCTGTGCCCCATGGCATGGGCCGTGGTCTGTTCGGCAGACCCCCCATGGCTGCCTGCGCTCGGAGGCACGGGCATGGCAGACTCGTTGAGTCTACCATGGGTCACCGTGCTCGGAGGCACGAGCATGGTAGCTCTATAGCAAAGATAAGTCAAGGCACGTCATAGGTGCCCATGCCCAGGGGCATTCTTGTCACGCCCCCGGAGGGGAGATGTTAGTCCAATATACAATTGGACAACACCTCTTATGTACGATGGACAATTTGAAATATTTATACAACACCACGCAGTATATATATGACCTCAGGCCTAAAATCAAAATAAATAATGGCCAATCCCAGCCGAAACTTGAATAAAATGCATCCATGATAAAAATAAAAAAATGGACTTACTTGAGTTGCCATCTGGGCAGGCGCGCAGCAAAACCACATCGCATATAGTCTAACAGAGAACTTAAAAGTATAATCCATGTAAAACATCACACAAATACAAGTCCATGAATAAACCAGTAAAGAGTATGAAATATAGCATGCCAAAAATCATTAAATAAAGCAGAGAACTAAAAATGGAAGTCATTATGAGCATGGGATTGGCAATCAGGCTCCCCTTGGTGGACATCATCCTGAAAATAAAAATAGGGTGAAGGGTGGTGAGTCCAAGCAGACTCTATGGGTATAGAGATAGACATGCATGGGGATATAAATAGCTAAACAAGCTATAATGAAACACAGGATACAGTCTCGAAGGAGAAATAAGAATATGCATAAATGCTGAAAATGTACATATACATACCAGAATTCAGCTATCCTGCAGGGTGGTGAAATCAACCCCTATAAAATAAGTACGATACATAATGTAAGATATACATGATTCCTGTATGTACATGTCAAGCATATGCAACAATCAAATGCAGCATGAACAAACAAATATACAATGCATCATATGTACATGATGCAATGACATGTGTCACCCCTGACATTAGTCAGGCCACAGTTCACCAATCATAAATGAACGGGTAAGTGAGTAGGGTTGTGACAACTGTACGCACCCTAACGTCACTGTTTCGAAGTGCCGAGTGGATAGGATGCTGGTGAAGGACACCCTCCTATCCTAAGCAATAGGGGAGTCTCGCTCTTATTTCCTCGTGTCTCTGGAACGAGAAGGGATCCGTGGCTGCTACCACTCTCTGGAACCACTATCCAAAAGCAATCTAGCGGAGCAATACAAGGCAAATACACACACTCTCTGGTAAACCCTAACCCCTGAGTGGATGTGTCACCCCTGACATTAGTCAGGCCACAGTTCACCAATCATAAATGAACGGGTAAGTGAGTAGAGTTGTGACAACTGTACGCACCCTAACGTCACTGCTTCGGAGTGACCGAGTGGATAGGATGCTGGTGGAGGACACCCTCCTATCCTAAGCAATAGGGGAGTCTCGCTCTTATTTCCTCGTGTCTCTGGAACGAGAAGGGATCCGTGGCTGCTACCACTCTCTGGAACCACTATCCAAAAGCAATCTAGCAGAGCAATACAAGGCAAATACACACACTCTCCGGTAAACCCTAACCCCTGAGTGGATATGTGTGTATATCCTAATGTGACTGGTGATGGGCTCAGACTACAAAGAAGTCGATGATCATCAACATGCAAAATGCAAGGACGATGTATGACACTAACATATATAATACCCACCAAATCCTCATCTATACCTCAATATGATATGCACAGGTATAAAACATATATCATGACCTAGAATTCATATAACAAGATATATCAATGCAACATATGTCTAACTATAGCGGCCCCGCCTCTCTGGTCTCCGCAAGTAACCCTCTAGGCTGGCGACCCTACGGTCTTCCCACTCCCGACAGTGAATTTTTGCCTTCCCTAGATTCGAACCTTAGACCTCCAGGACAAGTACAAAGGTTCCTTGAATCTCGGAGCCAAGTGAGCTAACTTGACTACCAGATTCAAGGAACTTTAGCACTTGTCCCAGAGGTCTAGGATTCGAATCTGGGGAAGGCAAAAAAAATCCACTACCGGGAGTGGGAAGACCATAGGGTCTCGGGCCTAGAGGTTTGCCTGCGAGGACCAGAGAGACGGGGCCGCTACATAAAAATCTCTCATTTATCACTTTATGTACAACAACAATTCTCTCTCTCAAATTTCTTTTCTATATTTATTTGGTATCAGAGCCAGGTTCACGAGATACTTATGGTCTTGTGGATGTTTTCGGATTTTGTGTCGGAGTCATTTTCTCATTGGATGCAATTGGGACATGGTGGCGATGGGACAGCTCCAGGCGACAATCTTATATTCGGCTGCAAGTTTTGTTGTTGATTCTGAAAATTTTTGGCAAGTAATAATGAATGGCGTATCTCTATAGGTATGTTGCGACACATTGAGTTGACTCCACCCCATAGACCTGGTGGGTCGGGTCGACCCTCGCACTGGAGTACGCGAGTGTCTTAGCGAGCAACGGAGTCTGGGATAGAGGGGGTTCCTGTGAGACGGACATGGACAGGGTTTCGTGGTCGAGGACGATCTTCTTTCGAGAATCGGGACGATCAGAGATCTCAGTCCCCGTGGATACTGTCGCCATTTCTAACGGCAGTACCAGAGGTACCTCCGATAGGTCCCACGGCAGCATCAGTCCCAGTGGCGCCTTCTGCGGCACCTCAGGATACTGCGTCATAGATGATGCAGCAGATGGTGCAGCAACAACAGATGATGCAACAGATGTTACAGATGTTTCAGACACAGGCTGCCCCATCATCTGCTCCACCAGCATCTGTCCCTGTTCAGTCAGAGCCTCAGACTGTGCAGTCGACAGATATACAGCCGCTAGGACCGACGGTACCATCAGGAGATTTGACAACACCCCCGACAACACCTATTGCTACTATTGTTTCGAGCCGATCTGTGGCTCAGATTTCGGCATTAGCCCAGGCGGCTAAGGGTCGTCTTACTCTGTTCCATGGAGCCCCCGATACGAACGTGGCTCGTGCTTGGCTAGAGATGCTGGAGAGGGCGTTTCCATACCTAGAGTGTACAGATCTGGAGCGGGTTGAGCTTGCAGCGTATCATCTGCGCGATCGAGCCAAGACATGGTGGATCACTCAACGATCGGTTATGCGCACTCAGTCGATCACCTAGGAGAGATTCCGATAGGCATTCACCACACAGTATTTTCCAGCCACACAACAGTTGACTCGATGGCAGGAGTTTCTGGAGATTCATCAGGGAGAGCAGTCAGTGGTAGAGTATGATGCAGAGCTCCACCGATTGTCCAAGGGTTGTCCTCAGATGTTTCCTGGAGATCTCGAGAGGATGCCCCATTTTCTTAGAGGTTTGGCTTCCTACATCCAGTCTCAGATGTCTCCCTGGGTTCTGACCTCCTACGGACAGACGCTGGACCGCGCCTTACATGTGGAGGCGATGCAGCAGAGGCTATCATCAGAGAGGAAGAAGGAGAAGAAGACATTGCAGACTTCTCAGACTCAGCCCTCACGGAAGTGAGATTGATAGGAGCAGTCAGCACAGGATGTATCTGGGGTCGCTTCGCGGCCTCAGAAAGCGGGAGGTTCAGCGTCATGATCTACCCAGTTCTCTCGACAGGATCGGCAGAGGTCCAAGGTGTCTTATCAGTCCACGTGGTGTGGTTCTAGGGAGCACGACAAGTCGAATTGTACCATTGGACAAGCTATTTGTTTCCATTGCAAACAGCCTGGCCATCAGAGACGCGACTGCCCTCAGAGGGCGCAGGAGGCGGGTACAGGAGGCTCAGCTGGAGGACGATCTTCTGGCCAGTCGGGGGCCCAGCGGGGAGGTCGAAAGGCCCAGACTTTTTCACGACAGCAGCAGACTGCCCCTCGACCGATCCAGCTCTACTGCTTATTTGGTCAGGGTCAGGAGGCTGCATCGTCATCTATGGTATCCCAGCCTTTAGTTCAGCCTTCAATTTTAGAGCCTCGTCAGCAGATCTATACCGAGTATCAGCTACTTGCCTATCAGCAGTCTCAGATTTTTGGAGCATCGGTACCTCAGCTACCTACGGTGCCTACTGTACTGGCATTACCCCCACCTCCACCTCCAGTGGAGTCGAGCCAAGTTTATGCTGTTACCCGAGAGGAGGCTCATTGAGCGGATGGATCCATTTTTCGAGGTACAGTTTTGTTTACGCACTCACTGCAGATTTGCTCATTAATACTGGTAGTTCGTATTCCTTTATATCACGGGTATTCTTGAGCAAGATCTGAAGGTTGGTGACCCTTAGGGCACAACGGTTATCAGTGCCCTTACCTTCAGGAGATGTTCTGGAGGTAACCAAGGAGGTCAGAGGGTGTCCTTTAGACTTTGGGAGGGTCACCCTTGTTAGTGATATGAGAGAAGTGTCCTAAGGCAATCGCCTTATGATTGTAATCATTTATTTTAATAAATGAATATTCACTATTTTAGTATACATGATTATTTGATTAAGATCTTAAGCTCATTTACTGAATGTCCGCAATACAATTCACAGCATGAGAGAATTTGTGATGAATTCACAACTAGTGATTATCTCTACATGTGCAATTGTGAAGTAATGAAATTGTCCCTAGTCGATGAATTGATAAATACGGACACTATCAATTCTGTTGAGACTAGCATGAGTTATTCTCTAATCAGCTGATTCTCACTGGCTGGTGACATTGAGATGTCCGAAGATAAACATGAATGCTAGTTAAGGGAACTAATTCATTGGAGTGACTGGCTATAAAACTTCATATGGTAGTCTACATATAGATATGTCAGTGAAGTTCTTACTGCGGCTTAAGTGCGATGTTCCTTTGACTTGCGGTGTTCAAGTCATCTTGGTCATGGAGACTTATACTTTGACATCTTAAGCAAGCATCTCCAAGGAGGTGTGGACCCAGGATGATTGGGTATAAGCCGAAGTTCCCGAAGATGTTTGAACAACCTACAAAGGATTCACCACTCCTTACGAGGAGATGTATACCCGAGGCCTATCGTCGGATTGTTACTTGAAGCCTCTGGCCAGAGCATGACATGTTCAGAGTATGAATCTCTTAAATACATGAGAGTAATTAGAATCTATAGGACGAGGAAACGTTACTTGGGCTAGGTGTGATGTAGATCAGCCTAGTGGGGACTGACACACATAGACCATGTCCTGAACCAAGTGGGTATAAGATGGTGAAGGGAATGGGGCACGATTCATTATAGCTGCTGAAGGGTTTCAGAATCATTTCTGAGGTCAACCGTTGATCTTTCAATTAATTGGGGATCATGATGTACTACTAGGTGCCACTCATGATCGTTCTATAATTAATTAGTTAATTATGGACGACCAACATAAATTGAAAGCCTATTTGGTCACACGTATAATGAGTAATTCGAAGGATTTAAAATGAGTTGAGAATTAGATTCTCCAATCGAGATAGACTATTTTTGGTAAGTCTAAACAATAGTCAAAACTGAATTTATTTCAGACGCATCGGAAGCATAGAATGGCTAAGTCTTTTAAAGACTTAATGGGTGAATTAAATAAGTTTAATTCATTAAGGGATTTGATCTAATTGGGGTTAGATGGGCCGGCCAAGGAGGGGGCCTCCTCTCTTCTTGTCATGGCCGGCCACCACCATAAGAGGATAAGGCTATTTTGGTTTGTTTTATAAAATAGACCAAAGGTTGATTTATTTTATAAAAGGTTATATAAATTTTATATAAATTTTTATATAATGAACCATGAGTTGGTTTGTTTAATAAAATTTATATAATGAACCAATGGTTGGTTTGTTTTATAAAATTTTATATAATGAACCAATGGTTGGTTTGTTTTATAAATTTTATATAATCATGCCAAAAGAAAGAGAGCCTTGATTATGGATTGATTGAGAAATTATTCCATAATCATGAAGAAGAAGCTTGATTATGAGAGCTTTGATTATGGATTGATTGAGAAATTATTCCATAATCAAGGAGAGGTTTGCTTGGGAATTAAGAAACCTCTCCCTATATAAAGGACCCAAGGGGTGCCATGGAAGATGATCCATCCAAGAATTGCTTGGGCTCTCTCCTCTTCTTCTCTCCCTCTCTCTTGGCCAGCCATAGGCCTTCCTTCTTTCTTCTTGCCGTGAGCACATGGAAAAGCATCAAGGCGACGAAGTTCTTCCTTGCGACGATCTTCCTCTTCGGCCAACCTTGGTGGTGAGTCTTTCGATTTGATTACTCTCTCGGTTTTCGTCGTGTTCACGGAGAATCTAGTAGTTCTCGTGAACACGAAACTCGTGGCTTAGCGAAGTCATCCCGATGATACTCGGCGTGGATACGAATAGAGGCGGAGCTTTCAAGGGACGCTAACGGTTGGATCTCGTCCCTTCTTCCAAGTTACGCAAGGTAATTCGTAGAGTAATTTCCTTTTCTGCAAAAATTTTATATTACGATTATGTGAACACAATGCATGCTTAGGATATGTGTTAGAATAATTTAGGAAATTATTCATGCTTTTGTTTCCGCTGCATGTAATTATGTAACAATTACAATACGTGTCCGTGTCGGCATGCACCCGGTCCCAACAGTGGTATCAGAGCCGGTTAGTGTTCGACATAATCATATAATTGTTTTGCGGAAAACTTTGTCATGATCTCAATTTTGGAAAATTTTCCAATTATGGAAACTTTCCAATTATGGTAAATTTTAGATTTAGGAATTTCAAAATTTGAAAATCCTCATGAAATTTCGTAAACTTTTGAAATATCTCTGTTTCTGAAATTTTATGATAATTGTGAAAACTTTCCAATTTTAGAAACTTTCCAATTTTGAAAATTTCCTAATTTTGAAAAATTTTTCAATTTTGAAAATACGTAAGTTTTCTTTGTACCAGAAACTTACAATAATTCTAAAAACCTTTTAATTTTGGAAACTTTCTATTTATGGAAAGCTCGTAATTTTGGGCACTTTCTTTTCATGAAAGTCTAGACATTTTATGGAAACATTAATTGACAATTAAATTCAAATTGGTTTTTAAATTATTAACAAAATTCTTTACTTTGGGGAGTGCCTCGGGGATCCACCCAAATTAAAGTTAGTTGTTATAATTTAATTTCTTATTTTGAATATGAATTGTTAAAATTGATTTGGGTAGGCCTCGGGGAGCCATCCAAATTATATTATTAACAATTTCTTTAATTGTAAAGTTTAATTTGGATATGCCTCGGGGAGCAGGCCAAATTAGATTTACAACAAATTTCTTTTCTTTGGGGAGTGCCTCGAGGAGCCACCCAAAGTAAATAATTTGTTGTAATTAATTATCCATAAATAAAATATGTGATCAAATCTTGGAAATTTTTGAGGTGGTTCTCAAATGATAATTTCCTTATTTGATTTATGAGGTGATGCTCTTACATATTGTTGTCTCCAAAATTAATTAGGAAAATTGTTTCCTATAGAGTTTATTTCCTTAAATAAGATTTTCATGTAAATAATATGTGTTTGAATTAAGGGAATCTGTCTCTTAATTTAATAAGATTTGATTTAGAGAAATCAAAATCTTAAATATATTATTTCCGAAATTAATTATGACAATTTAGGAAATTGTTTCGCAAAATAATTCCTTGAATAAAGTATGAAATTAGAATTAGGAAATCCGGTTCCTAATTCAATTAATGAGACTTAATAAATTAAGTCACATACATACTTTATTAAGCAAATCGTTAGAACATGACATAATTATATGTCATGAATGTGCTTAAAAGGAAAAGGATGAGATCCAAAATCCCTTACAAAATATTAAGGCCAACACCTTCCATTAATATGGTTAGAACCGGAGTTTTGTTTCTCGTTTGGGTTGATGGACACATCTGTAGGACCGGTGTCGTCGATAGAGGGGGGGGTGAATATCGACCGTTCGAAATCTTTCGGAAATCTCGTGGAAAACTCGTTCGTTCTAGACTTAGAATATTAGTAGCGCAGCGGAAAATGAATAGAACGAAAAACAAGACAGTGACACAGCGGATTTTTACTTGGTTCCCGACCCCCCAGGGTCAGTACATCCAAGGCCTATGCACGGGAACGCTCGTCCACTATTGGTCTCCTTTCTGAACTTTCCGGAGGCGGAGAAACCCGACTTACAGTGCAGTATTACAAGCAATAATATAGAATTTTAAGTACAGTAATTAAAAAGCAAACCAACAAGACAAAGTCTGAAGCTCGGCCGATCTGGACCTCCGAAGTACCGCGCACCTCCTCCTGGAGCCTCCCGGTCGTAGAGCCTCGTCTCTAGCGTGTTGTCGTCGGTCAGAAGGCTTGGGATCACTCTTGGAAGTTGTGTTTGAAGCAGAGGGGTCGAAGCCCCTTATATAGGCCTCCTGGGGGCGCCCCGAACGCTGGGGGCGCCCCGGAAGACTCGGTCAAACCTTATCCTTGCGCCTACCTCGCCGCAGGTGATAAGATCATTGACCAGGGCACCCTGGATGCTCCGGGCGCCCCCGTGAGGGCTTATCCTGTGTTCTGACTTCGAAACAGCAAAACAGCTACGAATCCGGGCGCCCCGAACACTCCGAGCGCCCCGGTTGACACCTATTCTGCTTACCAACCAAGACATGCATTTTTACATTTGGCTGGGGGCGCCCCCACTGCTGGGGGCGCCCTGGATGGCTGGGGGCGCCCCCAACACTGGGGGCACCCTGCTTAGGGCCTCCAGCAGCCTTTTCTTTCTTCCACTTTTGGTACCTGCAGGATACACAAACACAAAGCATAGATACATGAAATATTAATCTTAAGGACTTGGTTTGGACTATGGATTTGCACGAAACCCTAGGTCGAACCGGCACGAGTTCCTATCCCCGAGAACTCGCCCTTCACCTACTCCTTTCAAGAGACAGTTGCCACCCAGTCCTTTGGATGGACTTTTGCTTAGCCTCCGATTACTCCGGATCTCGAGACGCCCGAACCCCGACCCGTCTCTACTCCTGTCCTTAGTCATCGCTCAGCTAAGTTGCTCAGTCCCTTGGACCAAGACTTCATTACCTAGCAATCCTTCGCTAGGTGCCTAGCAGTCCTTCGCCAGGTCTTCATTCCCTAGCAGCCCGTCGCCAGGTGCCTAACAGCCCTTCGCTAGGTCTTTGTTACCAAGCGGTCCTTCGCCTGGTGCCTAGCAATCCTTCGCTAGGTCTTCTATGCCTAGCAGCCCTTCGCTAGGTGCCTAGCAGCCCTTCGCTAGGTCTTAGGGTTTCAATACCTAGGTTAACTAGGACATTTCTTCAACTTGGGTTACTTCTCCTTTGCTCCCCTTTGTCTGTTCAATATATCACTGACTTAAGTGTATTGTCAAATATTAAAACACTTAAAGAAGAACATCATTGATGCAACATGCACCAACAATCTCCCCCTTTTTGAAATTTTGAAAGCATTGTATTTTTAATGATATATTGCATTTTTGAAAAAAAAAGGTGCATAATTTTGAAAAAGATGTTATTCGTTTTGAAGAATACAAGTACTTTGAAAATTGATCTTTAACAACATGCAGGTACTTTTGAAAGAATTTGTAAATTTTTTTTTTGAAAAATATAAAGTACTTTTTTTTTGGAAAATGCATAACTTTTGAAAAAAAATGTTATTTTGGAAAATATAAATCTTATGCCTATTTTGCAAGTACTAACTGTTTTTGAAAATAAGTGATTTTTGAAATATTTTACTTGACTAAGTTTCTTTTCCAGTCTGACACAATCCTGGGAAACCTTGTTGACTACAAGGACATTTTCCTAAGTGTCCTGGAAATTTTTCAAAGTCAAAAAAATGATAGTACTTTTGAAAATATATGCTGGTGCATTTTGAAAAATGTGTGAACTTTTTGAAAACTCAATATATTACTTGATTTGGTTTACCTTCCTGTCTGACACTATCCTGGGAAACCTTGTTGACTACAAGGACATTTCCTAAGTGCCTTGGAATTTCTTCAAACTCAAGTAAATATTGTTTCAAAGATAATTTCATAGGTCACACGAAAACTCAATATATTGTTGACTCTACTTATGTTTCTAGCGAGATTTGAAAATATAGCGCATGAAAACATTTGAGATATTCAATAATTCTTTTAATTTGATCTCCCCCTAAACTTGACCCAGTCCTGGGAAGCTTGTTGACCATAAGTACTCTTCCTTTGAGTCTTAAGGTTTGATTCAGATCAAAAGAATAATAATTTTCAAAATAATTTAAGACTTGTTAGACTCCCCCTAAATTTGACATGTCCTAGGAGTCCTTGAAGATCATAAAGTGGACCTTTCCTCTGTGTCTTTAGGGTTTATTAAAGTCAAAGAAATGATAATTTTCAAGTAGATAAATTTTGAAGCCACAATTTGGAAAGAAGATAATTTTGAAAACATATGTAATGCAAATTAAGGTACAGTTTTCGAAAAAAAATATTTTTTAATAAAAAGAACAAAACACTCCCCCTACATCCAACACCGTTTGACTCTAACTAAGTGCCTTAAGGAACTTTAGTGTTGTCCTAAGAGGCTTGTGTCTAATTGTGTGAGTCAAACAATTTTTTGAAAAGGTATAATTTTTTAGAAACGTATAATATGTATATTCAATCAGACAAGCATGAATTCCATAAAAGCATTATTATGTTGAAACATTATTTTGAAAATATATTTTTAGAAAAATATTCTAATGACTTTGAAAAACAATTTTGAAAAACATTTTTCAATTTATTAGTCCTTAACATCTCACCAATTTTAGATGTATCAATACAACAAGCATGATTGCCTTATAAGTGTATTGTGAGATGCTTGAATCATTTTTCTTAATTTATTAACTCTAAGAATTAATTGAAGCTTGTGTTAGATTTGAATTTGACAAGAAGTAACTTGAATTTGAATTTCAAAAATTGGCTTCCAGGTCTTGGCGAGGCACTAGGCCTTCTTTGGCCGTAGCCTTATTGGATCATCAACCCTTTTCTTGACAAAGCCTTTTAATGAAATTTCATTTTCAAAATTACTTTTTGAAAAATTCTGGTCTAACTAGTTTGGGTCTTGGATCGGTAGCTTCGGCTAGTTTCACCAGTCTAAAGAGACCAAGTATACTTGATCTTATTAGAATTAGCTTCCCTAACGTACTATCATCTCACCGCCACCCAATACTAGGTTGATCAAGTTTCAATTATTCTTTTTCCTATAGCCGTTCTAATATATGCATGAAATTTAAATATGAATGACATGTCATATATTTTAAAAGAATAGCAGATGCATGTCATGGCAGTTGTGCATGAGTCAAACAAGTCAAATAATTTTATTTAAGTTTCTAAAATGTATCAAATTCCCGATTTGATACATGTCGAGTGAACCCGCGAATATGTCAACCCACTTTGACATATTTAATGATATTAATCTTAATTGTTATAGTTTGGGTAAAATTTTATTTTAGTTTGAGTTTAAGTTATTTAAGACTTTAGTTGAATTCAGGTTAATTAAGAATTGATTGAATCAATTGAGAATTAATGAATTTAAGTTTCAATTAATTTGGATTAAATTAAATTTGAATTTGAATTTAATTTAAGTTTGAATTTGAATTTAATTTAAATTTGAATTTGAATTTAATTTAAATTTGAATTTGAATTAAATTAAATTTGAATTTAATTTAAATTTAATTTGAATTTAATTTGAATTTATTTGAATTTAATTTGAATTAATTTGAATTTAATTTGAATTTAATTTGAATTAATTTGAATTTAATTTGGATTTAATTTGGAATTTAATTTGAATTAAATTTGGATTTAATTTGAATTTAATTTGTAATTTAATTTGAATTAAATTTGGATTTAATTTGAATTTAATTTGGATTTAATTTGAATTTAATTTGGAATTTAAATTGAATTTGATTTGATTTAATTTGAATTAATTTGAATTTAATTTAATTTAATTTGAATTTAATTTGAATTAATTTGAATTTAATTTAATTTAATTTGAATTTAATTTGAATTAATTTGTATTTAATTTAATTTAATTTGAATTAATTTGAATTTAATTTAAATTAATTTGAATTAATTTGAATTAATTTGAATTTAATTTAATTTAATTTGAATTTAATATGATTTTAATTTGTATTTAATTTAATTTAATTTGAATTTAATTTAATATAATTTGAATTAATTTGAATTTAATTTAATTTAATTTGAATTTAATTTGAATTAATTTGAATTTAATTTGAATTTAATTTGAAATAATTTGAATTTAATTTGAATTTGATTTGAAATAATTTGAATTTAATTTGAATTTGATTTGAATTAATTTGATTTAATTTGAATTTGATTTGAATTAATTTGATTTATGATTAAATTAAGATTTAATTCAAATTTAATTAGGATTAAATTAGGATTTAATTAAGATTATAATGATTAATTAATAATTATGGGTTTAAATTCATCATTTTCATTATTTCAAAAATTTCTTCTTTATTTTTATCTTTCTTTTCAAGTTTTTCTAATAATCTTGATTTATTTGAAATTTTGTAATTTTTATTAACTATGACCTTTATCTTAGATAGTTCTATATCCTCTTCAAGATTAGATCTTTCTATATCCTCACAGTAGGTGGAGTAGAATGGGCCAATAGTTAAAGTTTTATAATAATATTCACTATTATCTATAATTAAGTTATCATCTAGGAGGATTTTATCTTTATTATCCTCAAGAATATTTTCAATAAAATCTTCTTTATCCTCAAGATTTTCAATAATTTTAGGGTCAGAATTATCTTTAAGGTTTTCAAATTTGAATTCAGATTTATCCTTAGGATTTTCAAATTTGAATTCGGAATTATCCTTAGGATTTTCAAATTTGAATTCCAAATTATCCTTAGGATTAATTTTGTCTGAATTAAAATTATCAGAACTAATTTTATCAGAAAAATTATCAGAATTAATTTTCTCAGAATAGTTATCAGAATTAATTTTTTCAGAATTAAAGTTATCAGAATTAACTTTATCAGATAAATTATCAGAATTAATTTTATCAGATAAATTATTAGAATTAATTTTATCAGATAAATTATCAGAATTAATTTTATCAATTTCTGAATTGATATTCTGAATTAAACAATTAATTTCTAATATTTTGATCATATTTACGTTTTGTAATTTAACATGCAAAGTGTTAATTTTACTATGCAGTAAATCTACTTTATCAGAAAAATTAACTACTTTATCACATCGCAGTGCAGGAACTTGTAAAATTTTTGGAACATAAATCTTGTGTACCTTCGCCGGACACTTGTTTTTGTAATGTCCGTATTTCTTGCATTTGAAACATTGTACGTGACTTTTGTCCCTCCGGCTTCCTGGCGCTGGTGCCTCCTTCGCCACTGGTGATGTAGACTGAATCTTACGAGTAGGGCACTGATTTTTATAGTGCCCTCTCTCCCTGCACGTGAAACAAATAATATGGAATTTACAAATGCACATTTTAAATAAAATATACCTGATTCACCCCTGGGCTCCCCCTCAACTCCTGGCGTCTTTGCTCCGTCGGCGGTTAGTCCGGTGAAGAGCGACTCGGCTCTGATACTAATTGTAGGACCGGTGCCGTCGATAGAGGGGGGGGGGTGAATATCGACCGTTCGAAATCTTTCGGAAATCTCGTGGAAAACTCGTTCGTTCTAGACTTAGAATATTAGTAGCGCAGCGGAAAATGAATAGAACAAAAAACAAGACAGTGACACAGCGGATTTTTACTTGGTTCCCGACCCCCCAGGGTCAGTACATCCAAGGCCTATGCACGGGAACGCTCATCCACTATTGGTCTCCTTTCCGGACTTTCCGGAGGCGGAGAAACCCGACTTACAGTGCAGTATTACAAGCAATAATATAGAATTTTAAGTACAGTAATTAAAAAGCAAACCAACGAGACAAAGTCTGAAGCTCGGCCGATCTGGACCTCCGAAGTGCCGCGCACCTCCTCCTGGAGCCTCCCGGTCGTAGAGCCTCGTCTCTAGCGTGTTGTCGTCGGTCAGAAGGCTTGGGATCACTCTTGGAAGTTGTGTTTGAAGCAGAGGGGTCGAAGCCCCTTATATAGGCCTCCTGGGGGCGCCCCGGACGCTGGGGGCGCCCCGGAAGACTCGGTCAAACCTTATCCTTGCGCCTACCTCACCGCAGGTGATAAGATCATTGACCAGGGCACCCCGGACGCTTCGGGCGCCCCCGTGAGGGCTTATCCTGTGTTCTGACTTCGAAACAGCAAAACAGCTACGAATCCAGGCACCCCGGACGCTCCGGGCGCCCCGGTTGACACCTATTCTGCTTACCAACCAAGACATGCATTTTTACATTTGGCTGGGGGCGCCCCCACTACTGGGGGCGCCCTGGATGGCTGGGGGCGCCCCCAACACTGGGGGCGCCCTGCTTAGGGCCTCCAGCAGCCTTTTCTTTCTTCCACTTTTGGTACCTGCAAGATACACAAACACAAAGCATAGATACATGAAATATTAATCTTAAGGACATGGTTCGGACTTTGGATTTGCACGAAACCCTAGGTCAAACTGGCACGAGTTCCTATCCCCGAGAACTCGCCCTTCACCTACTCCTTTCAGGAGACGGTTGCCACCCAGTCCTTTGGATGGACTTTTGCTTAGCCTTCGATTACTCCGGATCTCGAGACGCCCGAACCCCGACCCGTCTCTACTCTTGTCCTTAGTCATCGCTCAGCTAAGTTGCTCAGTCCCTTGGACCAAGACTTCATTACCTAGCAATCCTTCGCTAGGTGCCTAGCAGTCCTTCGCCAGGTCTTCATTCCCTAGCAGCCCTTCGCTAGGTGCCTAGCAGCCCTTCGCTAGGTCTTCTATGCCTAGCATCCCTTCGCTAGGTGCCTAGCAGCCCTTCGCTAGGTCTTCTATGCCTTACATCCCTTCGCTAGGTGCCTTGCAGCCCTTCGCTAGGTCTTAGGGTTTCAATACCTAGGTTAACTAGGACATTTCTTCAACTTGGGTTACTTCTCCTTTGCTCCCCTTTGTCTGTTCAATATATCACTGACTTAAGTGTATTGTCAAACATTAAAACACTTAAAGAAGAACATCATTGATGCAACTTGCACCAACAACATCCATGCCCGGCTTGAACCTTAACATGTTCAAACCATGGAATTAATTTATGATTAATATAGTTGGAGTCAGAGGTCAATCCTTAGTTTTGGTTGTTGGACACATCCAAGCCTGACTAAACGGTTGAATGAGCTCCAACCATATTAAAACTATTTCTTGATTAATGGGTCAGCCTTAAGCTTGGAGCATCGATTTGTTGTGCCACAGCCAAGGTCGATGTAAAGAGAGGTGCAGTTGGGTGCTATGTATATTGTTGCATACTTGTTAATGAGTTAACAACCCAATGATTTATGCAAACATTCAATTAGTTGATAGCATAATGTGATAGTTACATATGTATAATATGTAATTGATATAATTACCTACCTTCATAGCTAAGAATAACTTGATCGACTCTAGCCATGGTTGTTTTTATCTATGGTTGGATATCAACCTATTTGGAGATGTTCTTACGATCTCCCGAATTGATAAAAAGGGTTATTCAATTCGAAAAATAAATAGGATTTAATTAACGTATATTGATGCATTCTTTATCATTCTTCTCACATAAGCTCAATTTGTATTTCTAGGATAATCACTTGATCTTGTCTTCTCTGAATTTGCGTTCCATTTTGGACACCAATAAGCTGACTGGGCCAAACTTCATGGACTGGCTTCGAAACCTGAGGATAGTCCTCAAGGCAGAAAAGCTTGCTTATGTCCTTGAAGAACAACTTCCCAACCATCCTCCAGAAGGTGCAACTCCAGACCAGTTAGTGGCCTATCAGAAACATGTGGCCGATTCTGAACTTGCGAGTTGCATCATGCTGGTCGCTATGGAACCTGAGCTGCAAAAGCAGCATGAGCATATGGATGCTCATACCATCTTCTTCCATCTTCATGAGCTGTTTGACGTGCAGGCTAGATCTTAAAGGTTCGAGGTCTCCAGACTCCTCTTCACCTCTAAGATGCAGGAAGACACTTCTGTCTCACAGTTTGTGTTGAAGATGTTGGGGTACATTGAGCGACAAGGCACACTCGGGTTTGCAATGGATCACGAACTAAGTGTTGACATAATTCTGCATTGTTTGCCCAAGAGTTACTCACAATTTGTGATGAACTATCAGATGAACAAGCTGGAGACTACCATTCCTGAGTTGCTTAACCTGCTGAATGTTGAGGCAATCGACCCTTGAATGATTGAAAGATCATGGTTTTGATGTGTGGGAGAATAAGTTTAAAGTTAGAGTGTTGTGTTGTATTTGATATGTGTGATTGAGTTTGCAGGACTTGGAGAATCACACTTGGTGGACCTATCCGAGGGACGAGAGCCGAGGTAGGAGAGCTCCAAGGGCAAGCCGGGAAGTGGACTTCAAAGGGCACACGTGAAGGGTGGCATGGAGGCAAGCCAAGGGAACGCTTGCGTGCGCATCTGAGGGACGATAGCCAAAAGAAGAGTACTTCAAAGGGCGAGCCAAGGGAGCAGACCTGAAGGCACACGCGAAGGAGAAGGTTCGGAATGGCTGGAACTGAGCTGGGAGGCAGGGCAGTCGACTGGCCCAGAGGCAGTCGACTGTCAAAACTCACAGAAAGTTTGCAGCTTCGGACCAGTCGACTGGCCTTGGGGCAGTCGACTGGTATACCCCGAAACTAGCAGTTGGCTAGCCGTTGGAAGGCATTTAATGCCGGGGCAGTCGACTGCCATCTGGGCAGTCGACTGGTGGGAGTCTGGACAGACTGCGAATCTGTCCTTTTCACCTATAAAAGGAGGCCTCGTTACACGTGTCTGTACAGTTCCGTACAGTAACGAAGTGCTGCCCAATCGTAGAGTGATCTTTTGCTTCCTCCACCATAATTCTACATCTGTAAAGAGGAAGCTACTGCTGTAAACGTTTCTCCACCTCAAGGAGACTTTTCGATAGTGAAAAGTGGTGCTCGCGGCGTGGATCCTTGGATTAGTCACCCATCTGAGTGGATACCAAGTAAAAGAATTCTTGTTAGAATTGTTATTTCCTTTACATATTATTTCCGCTGCGCTAACATCTGTGTAGAGATCAAAATGATCCGCGAAAGTGCATTCACCCCCCTCTACACGCCTACATCGATCTTTCAGTTGGTATCAGAGCCGGTGCGTTTTGGAAGATCTAACAATCAACCAGAACATCTGTAATGGCGTTTCAAGAGGGATACTCCACCGCACGACCACCATTCTTCGACGGCAACGACTTCGCGTACTGGAAAGGTAGAATGCAATACTATCTTATGAATGACATAGAAACTTGGATAAGTGTTGCAGATGGCTTCGAGGCGCCCGTCGATGAAAGAGGAGATCCTACCCCTATGAGAACATGGTCTAAAGAAGTGATGAAAAGGGCGCAGTCAAATGCCAAGGCCACCACTACACTGCAGTGCGGGCTCTCGAAGGAGCAACTAAACAAGGTGGGGCCATTCAAGAGCGCCAAAGAGCTATGGGCAAGTTGGTAGAACTGAACGAGGGGTCAAACGAGTCCAGAAGAGCCAAGAAGGACTTGTTGGTGGCCCAACTGCAATCCCTCTCCATGAAGAGCAACGAGACCGTCAGTCAGCTGCATGGAAGGGTAAAGGAAGTGATCAATGAGCTCCATGTAATTGGAGAGAAAATCGAAAACCGGGATGTCGTCAGGTATGTCTTACAAGCCTTCCCGAGAACCACCCTATGGGCATCCATGGTTGATGCTTACAAGGTATCGAGGGACTTATCTTTAGTTAAATTAGACGATCTATTTTGTGAATTTGAACTGCATGAGCAAGCTAACATTTCGGCAAAAGAGAAAGGTATTGCTTTTGTTGCAGAAATGGAGAAGAAGAGGAGAAAGGAAAAGAAGAAGGTGATCTACTCATCATCCTCAGACTCAGAGGAGTCAAGTGCCTCTATGGACAGTGACCAAGAGGCCTTTGTGGTAAGAAAATTTCGTAAAGCATTTAAAAGTTTTTCTAACAAATTATATGCTAGGAAAGGGGCCAAAGGTAAGGGTAAGTCCAAGGAGATAATCTGCTACAACTGTCATCAAGAGGGACATATGAAGAATGAGTGTCCCCAGTTGAAGAAGAGGGAGGACAAGAAGGAAGAGAAGAAGAAGAGTGACAAGAAGAGATCAAAGGGGAAGGAGAAGAGTGCCACGAACCTCAAGGCGACTTGGGACGATCCCTCATCCTCAGAGGAAGAAGAAGAGCAAGTCTCCCACTTCGCTCTTATGACACAAGATGATTCAGACTCTTCAGACGATGAACGAAGCTCAAGCAGTGAAGATGAGAGCTCATCCATCTCATCATCATCAGAGTCAGAAGCTTCAGTATGTGAGGTATACCACTTACCCTCTTCTACCTTAGTGAAAATTATTTCTAGCACGAACATGGATTTAGCTAAGGCTAAAAGTAGAATTAAGGACCTTAAGGAAGAAATTGCCATGCTTAGAGTAGAGACTATTAAACTTAAGGATTTGCATGCTAGCTCTACCTCTTCACATGTTTCACATATTGAAAATGAAAATAAGGAGTTAAGGAAACAAGTAGATGACCTCACAAAAGCCCTTAGGAAATTTCAAGTAGGATCAAGTAACCTTGATATGATCATTAACAGCCAAAGGGCGGTATATAACAAGGCAGGATTGGGCTATAGGCCTAAGACCAAGGAAGTAGCTTTTGTTTCACTTACCGGTAGGATTGGTGCATCTAGGAGACTAGGGGCTAGGGGAACCACAAAGAAAGCATGGGTACCTAAGAAATTTTTAAATGATTCTTCTGGATCAAAAATATGGGTACCAAAAGAGTGTGTTTTTCGTGTTTAGGTAAAAGTGAAGGAGGCCCCAACCTTGTGGATAGTAGATAGTGGATGCTCAAGACACATGACCGGAGATGTGAGCAAGTTCACCTATATTAGCTACTTAAGAGAAGGGACGGTCTCCTTTGGGAACAGTGGAAAGTTAAGGATCATTGGTAGGGGCACAATTGAGGTATCTCCCACTATTTCAATTCATAAGGTACTTTTAATTAAGGATATGAAGTTTAACTTATTAAGTGTAAGTCAATTATGTGATGCCAGTTTTAGAGTAGAATTTCATGCTAAGAAATGTGTAATAAAACAATGTGAATCAAACACTATCATATTAGAAGGGTTTAGAGAAGCAAACTTGTATTATCTTGATCTATCTTATGCTACTAACAATGTTGTTAAGTGTCTCATGTCCAAAGAAGAAGAAGGGTGGTTGTGGCACTGGAGACTTGGACACGTCAACATGAGGAGCATTGCAAGAGTAGCCAAGGAAGAATTGGTGAAGGGCCTCCCAATGATCAAGTACGAAAAGAACAAGTTGTGTGATGCATGCCAAGAGGGTAAGCAATCCAAAGCATCACACAAAGGTAAAACTTCAATTACCACTTCATTGCCTTTAGAACTTTTACATATAGACTTATTTGATTGCCATAGTACTCCATCACTTGTAGGAAGTAAGTATTGCTTAGTGATAGTTGATGACTTCTCTAGGTTTACTTGGGTCTATTTCTTGAAACATAAGGATGATACCCTAGAAATTTTTATAGGTTTTAGTAAAAGGGTTGAAAACGAAAAGAACATCAAAATAAACCGAATTAGGAGTGACCATAGTGGGGAGTTCCAAAACACTAGTTTCACACAATTTTGTGTTGAAAATGGATACAAGCATGAGTTCTCATGCCCAAGAACTCCTTAACAAAACGGGGTAGTTGAAAGGAAGAATCGAGCCCTACAAGAAGCTGCTAGGACTATGCTTAATGCATACTCTCTTCCTAGCTACTTCTGGGCCGAAGCGGTTAACACCGCTTGCTATATTCAAAACCGGGTGTTAGTACATATGTTTTTAGGAAAAACACCTTTTGAACTTTGGAATGGAAGAGTACCCCAAGTCCACTATTTTAGGGTCTTTGGATGTAAAATCTACATCTTAAACACCAAAGACGACCTAAGAAAATTTGAGTCAAAAGCCGATGAAGGAATATTAGTAGGGTATTCATTGACTAGTAGGGGTTACAGAGTGTACAACAAGAGGACAAAAATGATTGAGGAGTCCTCAAATGTAAAATTTGATGAAACCACTAGTACTTACCCTAGAAAGGCTTCTATTGATAAGGATATAGAAGAAGTCCAACCCCTTGCCCAAAGAATCCAAGACCTACATTTGGAGGGCAATGATCAAGGGGGAGTAAGAAACACAATAGAGGATGAGGAAGAAGGAGTAAATGAACCTACAACCTCTAGACCCTTGAGACATCACCATGATCATCCCATTGACCAAATTGTGGGTGATGTCACTCAAGTTGTAAGGACTAGGTCATACTTTAGGGATCAAACTAGTCAAATAGCTCTAATCTCCCAATTAGAACCCAAGACCATTGATGAAGCATTGGGAGATGTTGATTGGGTCTTGGCCATGCAAGAAGAGATAAACCAATTTGAGAGGAGTGAAGTATGGGAGCTAGTTCCTAGACCCACTGATTGTACCATTGTGACCACTAGATGGGTTTTTAGGAACAAATTAGATGACCAAGGTAAAATCACTAGGAACAAGGCTAGATTGGTAGCTAGGGGGTTTACCAAAGTTGAGGGATTAGATTATGATGAAACCTACGCCCCCGTAGCTAGGTTAGAATCAATTAGAATTCTACTAGCCTATGCCGCTCACATGGGTTTTACACTCCACTAAATGGATGTGAAGTCGGCATTCCTTAATGGAATCATTAAGGAAGAGGTCTATGTAGAACAACCCCCAGAGTTTGTGGACCCTAACTATCCAAGACACGTATTTAAATTAAGAAAAGCCTTATATGGATTGAAACAAGCTCCCCGGGCTTGGTATGAGAGGCTTTCTTCATTTTTGGTGTCTAAGGGGTTTAGGAGAGGAACAATTGACCCTACATTGTTCCTAAAATCTAAGGATAAGGACATATTTGTTGCCCAAGTCTATGTAGACGATATCATTTTTGGGTCAACAAATAATGACTTCTTACAAGAATTCATCAAGTGTATGGAAGATGAATTTGAGATGAGTCTTGTAGGAGAGTTAACCTTTTTCTTAGGTCTTCAAGTTAAGCAAACCAATGAAGGTACACATGTGTTTCAAACCAAATATGCTAAAGAGATGCTAAAGAAATTTGGTTTAGAACATGCTAAGGAAGCATCTACACCCATAGGAACTAATGTGAAAATGGATAGTGACCTTGAAGGCAAAATGGTAGACTCTAAACAATATAGGAGCATGATTGGTAGCCTCCTATACCTAACCGCTAGTAGACCCGACATACTCATTGCGGTAGGTATGTGTGCAAGGTACCAATCGTGTGTCAAAGAGTCCCATTTGGTTGTAGTCAAGAGAATCCTAAGGTATGTGAAAGGGACCCTAAACGTCGGACTTTGGTATCTTAGAACCCCAAATGTTGACCTAATTGGATACACCGATTCGGACTATGCGGGTTGTAAGTTAGATAGGAAGAGTACAAGTGGAGGGTGTCAATTCCTTGGGTCTTCTTTAGTTAGTTGGAGTAGTAGGAAACAACCATGCATTGCCCTATCAACAACGAAGGCAGAATATGTGGCAATGGGTGGATGTGTTTCCCAACTCCTTTGGATTATACACACCTTAGAGGACTATGAGCTACATTACACCAAGGTCAAAGTCTTGTGTGATAATGTAAGCACAATCAATCTAACTAAAAATCCGGTTCATCATTCTAGGACAAAACACATTGAAGTGAAACATCACTTCATTAGAGACCATGTGGCAAGGGGAGACATAGAACTACACTATGTTGAATCAAAGTCGAACCTAGCCGACATCTTTACCAAGCCTCTTCCCGAATCGGAGTTTTCATCTTTAAGAAGAGGCCTTGGAATGTGTTTTGTAGAAGTATAAAATGATCTTGGAGACCTTAGCTTTGAAAAAGGGGTGCTTGATCCATTAGGATGATACATTTGACTCACTTGTGCTTGTGGCACATTGTTGGACCATTAAAAGTATCAAAATATCAAAACTAGACCAACTATGGGGGAGGCAAGTGTTTAATCAATGGACACCTTACCAAAGATCATAGTTAGACATTTTAAACCTTTGAAAACCATTTTATGCGTTACATACTGTGCCATGTTTTTAAAAGTCATATATTTGCAAACTTGGTTTCAAAGTTTGGTACAAAATGTAGTAGTTTTCATAGCTTTTGAGTTTTTATCAAAAGTCATGCATGTTTGCAAATTTATATGGTTTAATATTTTTTCCTGATAGAGTATAATATTTCAAACATGTATGCAAAATTTTATAATTTTTGGAAATTTCTGGAATTTTCTAGGAGTTTCTGAAATTCGACAGAAAACCTGAAAAATCAGACTGATAGCGTATCAGTCGACTGCCCCATGGGCAGTTGACTGACACGCCTATTTTTCAGCACTGTAAGAAATTTCAGAAATCAATAATTCTCACATTTGATGCCATAGTGCTTGGTTGCTTGAGGCAATCATTTTGATGGTGTCAAAGGGGGAGAATGGTTAGTTTAAGTTAGAATTTTGACTTAAAATGGATGATTTTAGGTATTTTTATCTAACTTAGACCTTGAAAGGTTAAAATTTTAACCTTAGACATGGATTAAGGGGGAGGTACCTCTTAGGTTCGGATATGTCTTACATTCTTATTGATGTTGTTAAGTGGAAACTTAACTTGGAATGTGATTAGAATTGAAACTGTGGAGAGGATATAGGTTAAGGGGGAGGTTGCCTCTTAGGGTTATTATGTCTCATAATGTTTCAATTGCTATCTTTTGATATTGCTATTTATCTATAACTTTAACTTATTGTCACACATCAAAAAGGGGGAGATTGTTGAGGCAATCGACCCTTGAATGATTGGAAGATCATGATTTTGATGTGTGGGCGAATAAGTTTAAAGTTAGAGTGTTGTGTTGTATTTGATATGTGTGATTGAGTTTGCAGGACTTGGAGAATCACACTTGGTGGACCTATCCGAGGGACGAGAGCCGAGGGAGGAGAGCTCCAAGGGCAAGCCGGGAAGTGGACTTCAAAGGGCACACGTGAAGGGTGGCATGGAGGCAAGCCAAGGGAAGGCTTGCGTGCGCATTCGAGGGACGATAGCCAAAAGAAGAGGACTTCAAAGGGCGAGCCAAGGGAGCAGACCTGAAAGCACACGAGAAGGAGAAGGTTCGGAATGGGTGGAATTGAGATGGGAGGCAGGGCAGTCGACTGGCCCAGAGGCAGTCGACTGCAAAAACTCACAAAAAGTTCGCAGCTTCGGACCAGTCAACTGGCCTTGGGGCAGTCGACTGGAATACCCCGAAACTAGCCATTGGCTAGCTGTTTGCTAGCCGTTGGAAGGCATTTAATGCCGGGGCAGTCGACTGCCATCTGGGCAGTCGACTGGTAGGAGTTTGGACAGACTACGAATCTATCCTTTTCACCTATAAAACGAGGCCTCGTTACACGTGTCTGTACAGTTCCGTACAGTAACGAAGTGTTGCCTAATCGTAGAGTGATCTTTTGCTTCCTCCACCATAATTCTACATCTGTAAAGAGGAAGCTACTGCTATAAAGGTTTCTCCACCTCAAGGAGACTTTTCGATAGTGAAAAGTGATGCTCGCGGCGTGGATCCTTGGATTAGTCACCCATCTGGGTGGATACCAAGTAAAAGAATTCTTGTTAGCATTGTTATTTCCTTTACATATTATTTCCGCTGCGCTAATATCTGTGTAGAGATCAAAACGATCCGCGAAAGTGCATTCACCCCCCCTCTGCACGCCTACATCGATCTTTCACTGAAGACTGTAGAGCCTTCTGTAAAGCAGGATCAGAAGACGGTACTGTTAGTTGGTTCCTCAAAGAAAGGCTCTAAGAGGAAGCCCAAAGAACAGAATAAGGGAAAGAAGAAAAAGGCCAAAAAGACTGAAAAGGCACCAAAAGGCACTTGCCATCACTGTGGCAAGGAGGGTCACTGGTGAAGAAACTGCAAGGTTTATCTTGAGTCCTTGAAGAAGAAGGAATCCGATGCCCCATCCTCTTCAGGTATCTTCGTTATTGAATGTCACTCTATTTCCTCGTCCACCTGGGTACTTGATACTGGGTGTATCTCACATATATGTAATGACATACAGGGGCTAAGGAATAGAAGAAGACTCGTCAAGGGAGAAGTGAATTTGCGAGTTAGAAATGGAGCAAAGATTGCTGCTGTTGCCATCGGAATATATTTGCTAAAGCTCCCTACTGGACTTGTCTTAGAATTGGATAATTGTTATTTTGTTCCTTCGTTAATAAAGAACATTGTATCTATTTCATGCTTGAATGAAAAGTGTTATCATTTAACTTTTAGTAACAATTGCTGTTACATAACTTTAAATGGTGTTCTTTATGGGACCAAAACTTTATACAATGGTATCTACACGTTAGATTTATCCGGTGACGTTTTCAATATCAAAGTTAGCAACAAACGTGCTCGAATAGATAATCAAATAGACTCCTATACATGACATTGTTGTCTTGGCCATGTAAGTAAGAAACGTATGACCAAATTACACCGATGTGGAATTCTGGAATCATTTGAACCCGGTTCATTTGATACATGCGAATCATGCTTAAAAGGCAAGATGACCAAATTACCCTTATTCAGAAAAGATAAACCAGTGGGAGAATTGCTTGGTCTAATACATACTGACGTATGTGGACCAATGTCAACTCTTGCACAAGGAGGTTATAGCTACTTCATTATCTTTATCGATAATCACTCACGATTCGGGTATGTGTTCTTAATGAAACACAAATCTGAAGCTTTTGAGAGATTCAAAGAGTTCAGAAGTGAAGTAGAAAAACAGCTTGGCAAAAGTATTAAGATACTTCGATCCAATCGGGGTGGTGAATACTTGAGTCAAGAGTTTCAAGATTATCTTAGGGACAATGGGATATTGTCTCAATGGACTCCGCCATATACACCACAGCATAATGGTGTATCTGAGAGGCGTAACCGAACCTTGATGGACATGGTTAGATCTATGATGAATCATGCAACTCTTCCAAAATCCTTTTGGGGCTATACGCTTAAGACAACTGTTTACTGTTGGTGCAGAATGCACCTAAGTCAAACCTGTGTTTTGATAATGACAACATAGGTCAAAAGTTAAGTCTTTCTTGTTTTCTAACAAGTTAATCAAGTGTGCAGGAAAAGCCCTAGCGAAGGACTGCTAGGAAAGAAAGTCCTAGCGAAGGACTGCTAGGCTCCAGGCGAAGGACAGTCTGGGACAGAAGCCCTAGCAAAGGACTGCTAGGCAACTGGCGAAGGACTGCCAGTTTACAAGACCTGACAAAGGACCGTTAGGCAAAAGTCCAACCAAAGGAACGGTTGGCATCAGGTAAATTCTCCCGAGAGGAGTAGGTGAGGACGCGTTCCCCGTCGAGGGAACAGTAGGCGTCGGTTCGACCTAGGGCTCCATTTTGGAGACCAAAGTCAGAACCAAGACAGCTAAGGCTGTATAAATCTAATAATTTATTATGTTATTGTGTTTTGGACTAACCCTGGATGCAGGACCGAAGGAACGTGAGTCTGCAGCTCAGAGTGCCTCAAAGGAGTGAGGCAACTGCTGACCAGGGCGCCCGGAGTGTCCCGGGCGCCCCCAAGGTGAACACCAAACACAACAAATGTAAAGTGGCTTCGACAATTCATATTCGGGGCGCCCCCGTGCTCCCGGGCGCCCCCGTTGCTCCCGGGCGCCCCCAGCGTCCCGAGCGCCCCCATGCGCATACATCGAACCCGAACCCCTCGAAGCCAAGCAAAGCCAAAGGATAGAGTTTGACCCGGTCAATCCGGGCGCCCCGAGCGCTGCGGGTGCCCCGGTCAAAGCGGATCCCGAGGATAATGGGATCAGATGGCGACCGAGCTCCAACCGGATCAGACGCCACGTGGGGGGCGCCCCCGACATCCCGAACGCCCCCAGGCCCTATATAAGGGACCCTCGACCAAGGCTTCAAGGCATGACTTCCATTCAACGCCTCAAAGCTCTTCTGCTCTCGCGACTTGCTCCGGAAACCCTCCAACACGAGCCGACGACGTTCTGCTGCTCCAAGAAATTCGATCTACTCCGGACGTCGGTAAAAGAGCTAGTTTAACGTTTACTGTACTTCATTCTAATCCTGTAATCTTTTGTAAACGATTTTTGCGCCTGATATAGAATTGCCCAAAGTAAATGATCAACGACCGTGGGCCTTGGAGTAGGAGTCGACACAGGCTCCGAACCAAGTAAATCGATTGCGTCTCTGTGTCTTTTCGTTAATTTCCGCTGCGTACCTATTCTTATACGAATCTGAAAGTTTTCCGATATTCACCCCCCCCCCTCTATCGGGTTTCTCGATCCAACAAGTGGTATCAGAGCGGGGTTTTCAAATTTGGTACAACCACCAGTTTGAAATATTTTTTTTCGGATTCTTTTTCGAATTTAATTAATTTTATTTCTTAATTATCTTTATCCCGCACTGCTAATCCAAGACCAAGTCTTGGGACACCTTTTTTTGTAAAATTTCCTTTTACAGAACAAATGTCTATGCAAGAGGGATTCAGCACCGCTCGACCTCCACTCTTCAGTGGAGAAGACTTTTCCTACTGGAAAAGTCGCATGGAGGTCCACCTGAAAACTCAGGTGGACATGTGGATCATTATCCAGTCCGGTCTGGAGATCCCCCGAAATGCAGAAGGACTTCCACAAAGCTACTCGGAGTGGGACAACACTCTAAAGCGCAAGATAGAAGCCGACGCAAAAGCAACACAAACCCTACAATGCGGGCTGACAAAGGAAGAGCTGAACCGAGTGGGCCCCTTCAACAGTGCAAAAGAGCTATGGACAAAACTGATCGAGCTGCACGAAGGGACTTCGGACACCAGGATCAGCAAAAGGGATCTACTACTGAATAAACTCTACACTATCAAGATGGCCGACAACGAAACAGCAGCCCAGCTCCACGCACGAATCCAGGAGGTAATGAACGGTCTTCATTCAATAGGTCATAGGGTTGAAAACCGTGACCTGATAAGGTATACTCTAAACGCCTTTCCTAGAAACACCTTGTGGGCATCTATGGTAGATGCATACAAGGTCTCTAGAGATCTCTCTAAAATCAAACTAGATGAATTATTTTCTGAACTAGAACTGCACGAACAGACTAACACCAATTCGGTCGAAAAAGGTATCGCTTTCATTGCAGGTAAAAACTTGAAGACAACGAAGAAGAAAACTGAACTTGAACCCGAGTCTGACACAGACTCAGAAGATGAAGAAGGAGATCAAACTAAACTGGTCCGGCTCGCTCGAAGCTACTACAAGGAGCTGAAGAACCGAACCAACAAACGAAAAACCGGCCGAAGAAAGGACGAACCAACTGAACCAGCAAACAAGCCCAATGTAACCTGCTACGAGTGCAAGAAAAAGGGCCACTACAAGTCAGAGTGCCCTAACCTAAAGGAGACGAAGAAGCCGAGAAGAAAGAAGGCGCTACAAGCAACCTGGGACGAGTCTTCCTCAGAAGAAGAAGAAGAGGCACCCCAGTCCAACCTCCTAGCTCTGACCGCCTCAGATAAAGTCGAGACAGAGTCAGAATCAGAATAAGAGGACGGCGAGCTGACCTTCACAGAGGACGGAGAAATTAAGGTAACTGGTTTTAATAGATTACAGTTAACTGAATTAATTTCTTTTCTTTCTCGTGATTTGGCAAAAGCCAAACTCCAGGTCGAATTCCTCCGACAGGAAGTAAAACTCCTGAAAGAGGGAGCTGACTCTAAACCCTTAACCGAGAAGGTTCAGGAAGGAACTTCTATTCAAGTTGAAAAACTTGAAAAGGAGAACTCCTCCCTGAAAACTCAGGTTAAGGAATTTAGAACAGCTTTAGAACGATTTACATCTGGTTCCAAGGGTCTTGACATGATCCTTGGAAAACAGAAATCAGTTCTAAATCGATCTGGACTTGGCTACCGAACCAAATCCCGACAAAGATCATATTTGTCTGTACTGAATCAGTCCAGAGGAAAAATTCAGGCATGGGTACCTAAACTATGCCTGAACAAACCAACTGGATCAAATCAGTATTGGATCCCCAAGGACAAGATTCACATCTTGCCTAACCATTACCGTGGCTTTAGTCCAGGGGGAGTCAAACTGAAAACTATTTTCATCATTAGATAAATTTGTAATTCTTGATTGAAATTGCTTGTTTGATTGTCTATTTAATTTCTGCAATTTACCATGCTTAGACTTAGGCTAGCTTAAGGACTAAACAAACTTAGCTGAAATTTGACAACATAGTATTGGGTGGAGGTGAGATGATAGTACGTTGGGGAAACCAATTCTAATAAGATCAAGTTTACTTGGTCTCTTTAGACTGGTGAAACCAGCCGAAGCTACCGATCCAAAACCCAAACTAGTTAGACCAGAAATTTTTCAGAAATTGATTTTGAAAATGAAATTTCATTAAAAGGCTTTGTCAAGGAAAGGGTGGATGATCCCATAAGGCTTCGGCCAAAGAAGGCCTAGTGCCTCGCCAAGACCTGGAAGCCAATTTTTGAATTTCAAATTCAAATTAATTTTTGTCAAATTCGAATCTAACACAAAATTTCAGCTAAGTATAGATTAAACATCTTTCAAAATTTCAAATTAATTAATTAAGTTTTCAAATTTAATTTTTCAAAATTAATCAAATTTTCAAAATTTTCAAAACTATCAAAACCTGTCTCACAAAACCTATAAGGTTAACGTGATTGAAAACCCTAGATTTGGGTGAGACAGACTAGGCAGTGAAACTCAATTTAAGCTATTCCTGATTCTAATTGGATCCAAATCAAGAAAATTCTTTATGCGTAGGAACATAAAGATTTGGACCAATGGATGTTGGATAGCGGTTGCTCCAGACACATGACTGGAGATAAATTGAAGTTCACCAAGCTCAAACTCAAAAACCTAGGCTCAGTGGCATTCGGCAATAATGCCACACTCAAGGTAATTGGGTCAGGTAACATTGAGCTTAAATCTGATTTCATTATTAAGAAAGTTCTATTGGTTGAAAACTTTAATTTTAACTTGCTTAGCATAAGTCAGTTATGTGATACTGGTTATAGAGTTACTTTCAACAGTTCCAACTGCCTAATTAGAAATGAACAAGACTCAGAAATCATACTTAAGGGCACTAGGAAAAATAATGTATACACTATAAATCTTCCTATTATACCCAAATGTATGTTAACACAATTAGAACAATCAAACCTCTGGCATAGGAGATTAGGACATACCAATTTGAGAACTATCTCAAAAATTACCCAACTTGGCTTAATCAAAGGTATCCCCAACATCAAAAATAATGAAAACCTAATATGTGAATCATGCAATCAAGGTAAGCAAACCAAATCCAATCACAAACTAATTCAGTCTGATTTAACTCAAACCACACTTGAGCTCCTGCACCTTGACCTATTTGATTCACATGGAGCCAAGTCACTAAGCGGGAACCGATACTGCTTAGTAATAGTTGATGATTATTCTAGGTTTACCTGGGTTAGGTTCCTAAAAACCAAAGATGTAACCCTAAACCTATTCAATGAATTCTGTAAACTAATTGAAAATCAAAACGACACTAAAATAAAAAGACTTAGGAGTGATCACGGGGGAGAATTTGAGAATCAACGATTGAAGAATTCTGTAAAATTAATGGGTATTTACATGAATTTTCATGTCCTAGAACCCCCCAACAAAATGGGATAGTTGAGCGAAGGAATAGAACCTTACAAGAAGCCGCTAGGGCTATGCTCAACGAATTTAATCTAGAAAACCAATTTTGGGCAGAAGCAATTAGTACAGCCTGTTAATCCAAAATAGGGTGTTAATTAACAAGCGACACAACAAAACCCCCTATGAATTATACTACCATAGACTACCAAATTTACATTACCTAAGGGTCTTTGGATGCAAAGTCCATATCCTAAACACCAAAGACTATTTAGGAAAATTTCAATCCAAGTCAAACCCAGGCATTTTCTAGGGTATTCAACCACAAGTAGAGCCTATAGAGTTTACAACAAACAAACTAAGAAAATTGAAGAAACAACCAACTTAATTTTTGATGAAGAAATCAATTCAAATTCTAATAATCCAGAACAATTTCATCAAACTCTGACCAAGAAAATAATGAACCTATGAACCATTAATTGAACCCCTAAATGAACTAACTATTGAACCAACAATGAATCAACTGAACCAAGAATCGAACCAACAAATCAACCAGCAAATAGTGAACCAAACCACCAGCCGGACCTGAGGCTGAACCAAGCACTAGAAGAACAAGAAACCCAGACTTAGTCACCCAACCGATCAAATTGTGGGTGATCCAACTCTAGGAGTCAGGACTAGGTCTTCTTATAGGAACCTTAGTCAAATAGCTATGATATCAAAAATTGAACCCAAAACTATAGAAGAAGCCCTACCTGATCCTGATTGGATCATAGCGATGCAAGAAGAACTAGCTCAATTCGAGAGAAACCAAGTCTGGGAATTAGTACCTAAACCTAAAGATAAATCCATCATAGATACTAAGTGGGTCTTTAGGAACAAGCTAAATGATCAAGGAGAAATAGTCAGAAATAAAGCCCGCTTAGTAGCTAAGGGATTCAGCCAAGTAGAGGGACTAGACTATGATGAAACATATGCCCCAGTAGCTAGACTTGAGTCCATTAGAATGTTATTGGCCTTTGCATCCCATAAAGGATTCAAGTTATATCAAATGGATGTAAAGTCAGCCTTTTTAAATGGATTTATTAAAGAAGAAGTTTATGTAGGGCAACCCCCCGGGTTTGAGGACTTAGACAAACCTAACCACGTCTACAAACTAACTAAAGCCCTGTATGGATTAAAACAAGCACCTAGGGCTTGGTATGAAAGACTATCAACTTACTTAACTACTAAAGAATTTAAACAAGGCCAAATTGACTCAACCCTATTCATTAAAACCCTAGGAAAAGATATATTTATTGCCCAAATTTACGTAGATGACATAATCTTTGGATCCACCAACACCAACTTTCTAAAAGAATTTGTCAAGATAATGGAAGATGAATTTGAAATGAGCTTAGTTGGTGAGCTTACATTTTTCCTAGGACTACAAATCAAACAAACTAGGGATGGTAACTATGTTCATCAATTCAAATATGCTAAAGAATTAATAAAGAAATTTAAAATGGATAACTCTAAAAGCATAAGTACCCCTATGACCACTAATGTAAAAATAGATAGTGACCCTGATGGTAAACCTGTGGATCCTAAACTTTATAGGAGTATGATAGGTAGCCTACTGTACCTTACAGCCAGCAGACCTGATATTCTTTTTGCTGTAGGGATGTGTGCTAGATACCAAACTTGTGCTAAGGAAACGCACTTAGCAGCCCTAAAAGAATTTTAAGATATGTAAAGGGCACCCTAAATGTAGGGATTTGGTATCCTAGAACCTCAACTTTTGATTTAACAGGATACACAGATTCTGACTATGCAGGCTGTAAGTTAGATAGAAAGAGCACAAGTGGAAGCTGCCAACTGTTAGGTCAGAGTCTAGTTAGTTGGTGCAGCAGAAAACAACACTGTGTAGCTCTATCCACAACTGAAGCTGAGTATGTGGCATTAGGAGAATGTGTTGCACAACTTTTATGGATGATGCACACACTTAAAGATTTCCAGCTCAACTACACCCAAACTCAAGTATTTATTGACAATATAAGTTCAATTAATTTAACTAAGAACCCAATTCAACACTCCAGAACTAAACATATAGAAGTCAAACATCATTTTGTAAGAGACCATGTAGCTAGGGGTGAAATACACTTAAGCATATTGACTCTAAATCCAACCTAGCTGATATATTCACAAAACCCTTACCTGAATCTGAGTTCAGTTCACTAAGAAGGCAGTTAGGATTGTGTTCAGTAGAATAGTTTAACTCAATTGTTTTTACTCTACTTGATTTCAAAAATAAGTTTTCTAAAATTAGAATTTTGAAAAACTGTTTTATTTAAATTTCAAAAATCAGTTTTCATTTTCAACTTAGCTTTATTTCAAAAATCAGTTTAAACATCTTTTCGACTTAGTTTTATATTAATTTTAAAACTACCCCCTTCAAAACTAGGGCTTTTTCGAAAATGGACTTAGGCTAGGCTTTAACCCTAGAATGCATGCACCTATAGACTTAGAAGCCAGCATCTCACAAGCACCTTAGGACACTTTTGATTGATAACCTAGAAAGGGTTGAGATGCTTAGGTCTTTGCCTCAATTCAAGATGCTTTAAGTCAGTGCATCTGCAGAAATTGGGGCACTAAATACAACTTACATAGCAATCAAGTTAAGTGTCAAGTTTAGAAAATCTAACTTGAACATAAACACTTAACTTGACTAACCCTATCAAAAACTACTGTTTATAACAGTTAGTAAGTAGCTAATTGGGTTAGACAGGCCCCTACAGAGAGAATTGATTGATTTAGTGTAAATTTAATTATAAATTGATTCAGTACAGCAAAAATTTTACTTATTCCTTTATTTATGCTGTATTTATTTGTTTTGATATATGGCAAAGGGGAGAGATAGGAAAGGAGAGAGTAAAATTTTTTTTCAAAAATTTTCTTAACTCTATCCTTATGCAAAAAGTATTCAAAAGTTTAATTTTTTTTGAAAAATACTTAAAGCTTTCAAAACTTCTACTTAAGCTTTCAAAACTTCTACTTAAGTTTCAAAATTTGCTAAGTATTTAAGTCTTCAAAACTTCTACTTATGTTTTCAAAATTTTGCTAAGTATTTAAGTCTTTCAAAATATCTACTTAAGCTTTCAAATTAACTAAGTACTCAAGTTTTTTAAAGTTAACACTTTCAAAACCTTTGAGTACCTTGAAACTTAAAAGCCTCAAACTTTTTAAGTACTCAAAAATCATGTTTCAAAAAATTCCTATATACTGTTAACTTAAGTTATTAAAAGTACCTAAAACTTAAGTTTTCAAAGTACAAGTAAAGTCTTTAAAAAACCCCACGAATTTTGAAAAATCTAGGGGGAGATTCCTTCCAGGGGAAGGAATAAAACTTTTTCCATATGTTGCTTAAACTTAACTTTTTGAAACTAGGGTTGCCATAAATCAAAAAGGGGGAGATTGTTGGTGCAGAATGCACCTAAGTCAAACCTGTGTTTTGATAATGGCAACATAGGTCAAAAGTTAAGTCTTTCTTGTTTTCTA